>PGFW01021125.1:6855-19390 GCA_003123925.1 Haematobia irritans
TACTTACCACTTAAGAAATACAGCTACCCAATTTAAAAATATACAAAAAAATCTTTTCAGCTTCGGCCACTAATGAAAACGCGCGCACTTCTAAACGTGGACGGGTTTTCTAACTGGACACCTGCCAAAATGTGGATCGAAAGTTAGACGACCGTTTGTGTCTTCCATTCTACTGTTATGTATAACTCACAGCAATTCCTTTATGGACAGAATGGTTCTCTAAATTTGAGTAAACGTCATCAAAAATATTGAATTGAAATTTAAAGAATTTAAAGTTTGATAATTAATTAGGCAAAACACAATATATTTGTTGTTATAATATGTATATGTAAGTCCATAGCCAACAATTCCGCATTCTATATAAAGTATAAATCTGTTAACACAACAACTTAGTGTGTTAAAACATAGACCTTCAGTTGGGCATCGAAAGCTATTGGCAAAAGAAGTCAGATTAGCAGCAAACGGGGTGCATATAAATTGAAATGGTTGCTTACACTTCAAATATATATAATAACGACCAATACTTTGGTCGTGTGTACCAACTTTCGGCTCGCCACGCCTATTATATTGGTTATATAAACTATCTAACAAAAGAAATAACTAACAATTATCCCCACAATTAAAAAATTGTGAGTCTCACTATCAATATAAGTTGTCGTAATCGAATTCAACCAATTCATTTCTCTGCGTGTATACACTTTACACCTAAAACAATTCGTTTTGTTACAAAATATTTATTATCTTTAATAAAAAAGTATTTTTGAACCAAAACAAACACAGTCCATTTGTTTTATATCGAACACTGTTCTTTTCTGACATTTAGGTTTTTAATAAGACATTTTACAGTTCAATAGTAAAAATTTATATTTCAGTAGAAATGTAATGTTGAACATTTTTTCGGAATCTTCCGGCCATTCATCTAGAATATATGTAAAAAACAAAAAAAACTTTGCGTCGAAGCGGGCATCGAACCATGACCCTTGGCGTTGCAACGTCGCGACCGTAGGCAACACTGCTCGCACGGTGCCCAGACTAAAATGTATTTTCTGTTAAAATACACTTTGTTTATCGCTCGTGGGCGCCGCAAGCTATGCTATATAAAATATAATTATATTGGGTAAATTGTACTATGAATGGCAATAACGGCTACATGCGCTCAAGTGGATACTGTGTTGGCTTAGCAAATTGTATGCGTCCGCGCGGTTCAATTTCCACGTCCAAGCGAAAGGTAAAAATTTTTAAAACATTTAATAAAATCGAATAATTTCTTCTACATTTTGTTTACAGAAAAAGGTGCAAAGTAACTAAAAATAACCTTCGTGGAATATGAAGAAAGATGTGCAGGGAAACGCAATTAGCCAGAATTTTTTTTTTTTTTAGTTTGTCTTTATTGAAATTGTTTTTTACATCCTGGAACAAGAATAAACGTTTATCACAAAGTATTATACTTTTCTTCCAAATACACTCTCCTCTTCAAACGAAAAAGCAAATGAGAACGAACTTTGTTTGTCTAAAATTTGCGGTTGGAGGAAAAGAATTATTTTTTTAGCGTGTACAATCAATTATTCACCTAATCGGCCGAATGGACATGATGAATGATATGGATGGCATTCGCGATGCCCGCCAGCGATTCAGAGGCCAATATCTTCTTACCAGTGAGTTGGGTGTGCTCGTGTGTGTAAACAACCTGTTCAGAAATAACCATATTACTGCCTGCCATAAAGATACTATTCAAACCGAGGTCGTAACTTTCTTCAGCAAATTTCGTGAAGGACGTATACAAAATCAGTTATTCGTTCGCGGAAACGTTTTGATGCGAGTGCCGCCAAACTGATAATGCCAGATCGTCATGTGACCTATCATAAGATTGAGACACAACTTTAGGCTTCAGTGGGACAGTCATACATTCAATATTGCATGAATATTTGACCGTTAAAAAAAATTGTTCGCGTTGGATCCCAAATAATTTGTCAATCGCTCAAAAATGCTCGGTCTCGACTGGTCGAAAGAAATGCTCCAAATTGCTTTGACATCTTGACATGGTGTGAATCTTTGATTTACGCTTACGAGCTCGAAATTAAACAGCAGTCGACTGTACGACTTTTTCAAGATTAGCACACGACAGAGATTCAGAAGACAATATCTTCCTGCCAGTACAGCGGTGTACTGGGTGGAAGACAACTGTCAGGATGATAGACTGACTGCTCTAGAAGAGAGAAGGTTTGTTGGTGCAAACATGGGGATGCATCCAAAAATAATATATTCCTCTAGGCAGGCTGATTCATATTCTCTTTCTCTGCTGCAGTTCCTTCTCACATCTGAAAACAGCAATTCGAGATGTGTTCCCGAATTGCTGACTTCGGTTCAAATCACGAGGCATTCTTTGCGTGTCCTGCGAAACCAACCTGGTACTCTCGACTCATCTTGTACAGGCAGCTCGCTTCCTCGCACCGGATTTAGAAGTTTAAATGTCTAACTCTTGTTATTTATTTTGTCTTTCTTTATCTTCTCTTATTTGTTCATATTTAAAATCCCAACAACCACCATCATGAATTTTATGCGAAAACTTCAACAATAAACTCACTTCCATTTGTCAAATTTGTTTCGTTGTCTAGTGTAAAACTCGAATGAATTTACGCAATCCAAAAAGTAAAGTTCCAAGAAAAAAAGTTAGCCCATTACTTAAAAAAAAATCTGAAGGTCCCCATAGTATGGAACCACCGGCCGGTCTTTTTCCGCATAGATGTCGGACGTGATTAGCTCAAACTATTGCCGTAGAATCTTTACCTAAGCTACTAGGTTAGGTTCTACATCAAAAGTAAGACAAAGAGATGAAAAGTCTATATAAGATATATCAGTAGAGTAGAGATAATTACATTAATATTTGCATTCGTTTAACATTGATCATAATCTTGAGACGATGCACTGGCCCACAAGTTGTTGGTTCGTCTTGTTTACAACCATAAAATTAAGTTCTCAGTTCAGATGGTAAGTGTGTCCCAAGTGGGTGTGTGTGTGGAGTTGAGTTTATTGTACTTTAAACAATTAATAATTTGTTAATAATTCACAGTCCATATGGTGGTGGAGAACTGCATGAATTAGCAACAAATATGGTTGATGGCGATTTCGGTTTATATCCAAAACATTTCTCAGACAATCTGCATTTCGCTAAACCCATACCAGAAGACAATTTATTCTACGATCAAAAACTACTGCATGGGAATGCTCATAGGCCGTATCTTGATGACGTTCGTTATGCTGATACCGCATTCAATAGCCTCATCGAAAGAAATTCAAAATTCGAATGTGCTTTCCCACCACGCAGATGTGGAAATGAGTCATTGTACTATCGAAGCTATGATGGTTCTTGCAATAATTTGGCTTATCCCGGCTACGGCATGGCATTTTCAAGATATTCGCGTATTTTACAACCAAATTATGGTGATGGTAAATACACACCTCCAAAGTCTGTAAAAGGTGTTGCCCTACCCAATCCACGCCTACTATCGTTATCTTTATATGGAGATGAAACGTCGATGGATAAATTCAGGACTATGCTTACAATGGTATGGGGTCAATTTGTGGCCCATGACATCAGCGACTTCATGGGTAGTGGTCATTTGGTTGGTAAGTGATTTCAAATATAATTTTTTGAAAATATAACATGAAATAGAAGAAATTTCGGTTTAAGTGCATATGGATTATTTCTATATACTTTCAAAAAAAATGGCGTTTACATTGGTGCCTTGTCATATATTACAGAGAAAAAATATCACCAAAATATTTCCAGTTAAAGTGGTATCACAATGCACATTGGGGTATTTCATACCGATTTGTGTGATTAATTCAAAAATTCAAATCGAAGATACCCATCCATGATGGGTAGCGTTCGAAAGAGAACAAAAATTCTGCATCACTGTTTGAAAAAAATAATTGGGAAAAAAGTCAATGGTATCTTTAGGTATGATATGTAGGCATATAGTTGTGAATACACTGAATTCAGTGGAATGATGTATTTTTTTTTTTTTTTCTTGAAACAGCAAAATGTACTGTGATATGTTAACGAAAAATTTGCCGGCATACTTGCCCCTGTTAAAAAATTAATTTTTTTTTTGTAATGCCCATGCCAACTGAAAAAAATTAGCCAAGTTAAACAAGTATATACAGCAGTAAGTTCTGCGCCGGGCGAATCTTAATACCCACCACCATGATATCAAATATTAGGCGTTTCGTTTGAAAATTTCAGGAGGCCCGTTTGAGCAACAGATCAAGCAGAGCTGTTCAACCAGAAGATAAAGTAAAGATTTGTTACTTATGAGACTATATCAGATTCTTGGATTTATAAGAACCATTTTTGCTTTGATTTTAGAGGAAAATCATTAAACATCTCTTGTAATGTGTGCAAGAAAATTTATAAAATTAACGTCTTTGAATTTGAAAATCTTAACTCTGCTAGATTTTCACCCGAAAAGTAAAATCTGGCGAATCTTTCACATTGAGTTTCAATCAATTTCATGATCAGTGCGCCTTTCATACACCCTCAAGAAGCTGAAAGTCGGTCTATATGGAGGCATTACAAATTGGACCGATAAAAACTTAAACCGATACACGTTTTTGCAGCTTTAAATCACCAGAATATTTTCCAATTTCAGGCAAACTCAGATAAAAAACTACGGTTCTAGAAACCCAAGGAGTTAAATCTGGAGATCGTTCTTATGGGGATACTAAAAATGGACCGATACTCACCGTTTTTCGGCACCACCTCTTTATGACCCGAAAATACCCTCTAGATTTCCAATTCAGGCAAAATAGGATTAAAAACTTCGGATTCTAGCAAGCCCAAGAAGTAAAATCTGGGAAATCGGTCTCTGGTATGGGGGCATATACGCAAAATATGACCGAATACTCACCAGTGATGGCCTAAAATACTCTCTAGATTTCCAATTTCAGACAAATTTGGATAAAAACTTACGCGTTTCTATAATCCCCAAGACCCCAAATTCGGTCCGAGGATCGGTCTATATGGGGGGCCTATACCAAAAATATTTGGACCGATACTCCAATTTTTGGCACACGATTTTGCTTTGGTCCTACAATACCTCTTAAATTTCCAATTTCAATTGCAAATAAATTGAATAAAAAGCTGCCGGTTTCTATTAAGCCCAAAGACCCCAAATCGGGAGCGTCGTTTTTATTGGGTGACCATACCAATATCATGGACGGATTACTCACAATTGTTGGCACACATATTTGTGGTCCACAATACCTCTTAGATTCCAATTTCAGTGTAAATTGAATAAAAACTGGCGGTTTCTAATTTAAGCCCAAGAAGTAAAATCGGCTGAGATCGGTCTATTATGGGGGCTATACCAAAATAGGGACCGGATACTCACAATTTTTGGCAACGCATATTTGTGGGTCGCTAACAATACCTCTAGATTTTCTTAATTTCAGGTAAAATTGAATAAAAACTGGAGGTTTCTATAAGCCCAAGAAATACAATCGGGGAGATCGTCTAATATGGGCTATACAAAATTATGGACTGATTACTCACAATTTTTGCACACCTCTTTTATGGTCATAAATTACCTCTAGATTTCAAATTTCAGGGCATATTTGGTTATTAAAAACTGTGCGATGTTCTATAAGCCCAAGACCCCAAATCGGGAGTCGGTTTATATGGGCGACTATATCAAAACTGATCGATATAGCCGCATCTTCGAACTTGACTGCCTGCAGACCAAACAGGACGAGTTTGTGCCCAAAATTTCAGGACCACGATTGCTTCATATATTGAAGACTGTAGGCGTGATTTACAACAGACAGACGGACATCGCTATATCGTCCTAGATAATTTTTCTATCAAGAATGATATATACTTATAACGTGGGATTCGAGTTATTTCTGTGTTACAAATCGAATGACAAACTTATTATACCCCCGTACCATTCTATGGTGTGGGTATAAAAACAGAAATATGTTAATAAGTGTAAAGGGTGATACGGTCAAAATTTGGTCAAGGGAAAATGCGTGTAAATCGGTTAAATCGTTTATTTAAAAAATCAAATTAAATTTCTTTTTCAAGTTCAATTAGTATAAAATTCAGGAAAAATATTCAGTTAGGCTTTCGCTTTTCCAAATCCGAATTGCCGGGCCTCACGCTTGACACCTGCCATCAGATTTTGTACAGCCACCTTATCCACCTTCTTCGCCGCAGAAAGCCAGTTTGCCTTGAACTGCTGCTCGTCCTTAGCAGTTTTTTTTTTTGGTCTTCTTTATGTTCCGCTTGACAATAGCCCAGTATTTCTCAATTGGGCGGAGCTCTGGCGTGTTGGGAGGGTTCTTGTCCTTGGAACCACCTGCAGCGTTGGTTTGTGGCGATGCCAAATCCGGCCAAAACAGTACGGAACAACCGTGTTTCTTCAGGAAAGGCAGCAGACGTTTATTCAAACACTATTTCACGTAAATTTCTTGGTTGACAGTCCCGGAAGCTATGAAAATGCTGCTTTTCAAGCCACAGGTACAGATGGCTTGCCAAACAAGATATTTCTTTGCGAACTTTGACAGTTTTATGTGCTTGAAAATATCTGCTACCTTTCCCCTTCCTTTTGCCGTATAAAACTCCTGTCCCGGAAGCTGCTTGTAGTCGGCTTTGACGTAGGTTTCGTCGTCCATTACCACGCAGTCAAACTTCGTCAGCATCATCGTGTACAGCCTCCGGGATCGCGCTTTGGCCGTCGTATTTTGTTTATCATCGCGATTTGGAGTCACTACCTTCTTGTAAGTCGATAGTCCGGCTCGTTTTTGGCTCGATGCACGGTTGTAGACGATACACCCAGCTTATTTGCGGCATCTCGGAGAGAGGTTGGGTTTCGGCTTGAAACTACAGGCAACTCTGTTGTTCTATCATTTTCTACATTATCCTCTTTCGGGAGTTTGAGGAGCCCTCCACACACTGCAATTAAGGCCTAACGAAAGACATTTTTAATAGATGTTTTTAATCACTTCAGATCCTTCAGTATGCTTTCTCTAAAGAGAAGCTTCAAAAAAAATTCAAAAAATTTGGCCTATTGAAGCTGTGGACTCCCTCAAATCCCAAAAAGAGGATTAATTGTAGAAAAGATGATGATATGCGAAGGATAATGATTGGATTTTTGAAAAAAAGAAGAAAATGATGATAATGTTTTTGGCTGAATTGACTCCAATGTCAGATTGATAATAATATAAAAAACTAAAAAGAAAAATTAACAACCGTTTCTTATTTTTGTATTGGATATGTATTTCATTAATTTTAAGGAAAAAAAAATAAAGTTACATTAAAGTAAATAATTTTATGACGTTTCAGGTATATAATGACTGTTTCCTAACTAAAAAAATATATATTGCGTTCTTGAGAAGCTTGCCTGATTTAATCACACTTTTGGGTGTCAATTACCGTGTGACGGTTCGAGACGCGATAGCGGAAAAAATCTTGAATGTATAAATAGATAAATTTGTAATGTAAATTTACTATAAAAATGAAAACATGTTAATCAGTATTAATAACAATTATATCGTGCAGGATTAAAAAATTGTGAACATTTCTCTTTTCCATTTTTAGTATTTAAAGAGCTAACAATGTGTGTTGATTCACTTTCATGAACGGGTCGTTTTGAAACGTACACACCGTTCACGATTTTTTCTATGGATGATATATTTTTTTCTAATTAATTATATTATTTATTCTATTACTTTTGTAATTCAAACAATTAAAAAGTTAATTGGATCAATTAATTTCACGAATGAATTAAAAAAACACTCACGTTGTCTAGGTCCGATCAGGTTCCGCTAAACATGGAGCTTGCGCTAAACATGTTCACATTTGATGAAAAACATCAAAACTCAATTAGTCGAGTTCAATAATTGAAAATAGTCAACTACGATTTGTTTCGATTTTTTAATTCATATTATGATTATAATCCATATTAGGAACTTTAAAAATACACCAAGATTTGAAAAATTTATTCCTACATAATTTTTTTCTCAATTTTAGGGATTGCTGACGAAATCCAAACAACAAATTTTGTTATACCATACCATTACATCGACATGGTCCTATAACATTGGCAACAGGAAAACCTGTATGAATTTTGCTCGTAGTTTAAGTGATGTCGATATATATGCCCAAAAGTGGTCTAGGATATGCTGAGAAAATTTCCAATCAACAGCCTTCGTCGATTTGTCATCATTTATGGAAATTCTGTAGAACACAATCTTAAAATACGTACATATCAAGGAGGTCTTTTAAAAACTGCATGGTATAATCAACAACAATTTCTACCCATAATATCGAACATCAATGGAGAAGAATGTGGATCAAAATTTGATCATTGCTATAATATTCCTGACAAACGGAACCAGTTGACTCCTATCCTGGCTGTTATTCATACTATTTTCGTTAGAGAACATAATCGCTTGGCCAAAATCTTAGCTCGATTAAATCCCCATTATAGCGATGAAAACTCTTTCAAGTAGCCGAAAAATCAATATAGCTCAATACCAGAAGATATCCTATTATGATTGGTTACCATTACTCTTGGGTCACAACATAGTTATGAAAGTGGATTGATACATAGTGTGGAGCCCTTCGATCATGTGGATGATTATGATGAGTCTATAGATCCAGCTGCGTATGCAGAAAATGCAGGAGCTGCTTTTCGTTATGCTCATAATCAAATCCCTGGATGGTTTTCGTAAGTATATGATATTGAAGAGACAAAATTTTCTATAGAAATAAAATTTTGGCAAAATTTTCTATATAGCAAAAAAACAAAAATTGACAACATTTTCTATAGAAATAAATTGTGGACAAAAATTTCGATAGAAAAAGTTTTAACAAAATTTTCTATAGAAATAAAATTTTGACAAAATTTTCTATAGAATTAACATTTTAAGAAATTTTCGACAAAACTTTTTATAGAAATAAAAAGTTGACAAAATTTTCTATAGAAATAAAATTTTGACAAAATTTTCTATAGAAATAAATTTTGACAAAATTTTCTATAGAAATAAAATTTTGACAAAATTTTCTATAGAAATAAAATTTTGACAAAATTTTCTATAGAAATAAAATTTTGACAAAATTTTCTATAGAAATAAATTTTTTACAAAATTTTCTAGAGAAATAAAATTTTGACAAAATTTTCTATAGAAATAAATTTTTGACAAAATTTTCTATATAAATAAAATTGTTTGCAAAATTTTCTATAGAAATAAAATTTTGACAAAATTTTCTATAGAAATACAATTTGACAAAATTTTCTATAGAAATAAAATTTTGACAAAATTTTCTATAGAAATAAAATTTTGAGAAAATTTTCCATAGAATTAACATTTTGAGAAAATTTGACATTTTTTATAGAAATAAAATGTTGACAAAATTTTCTATAGAAATAAAATATTGACAAAATTTTCTATAGAAATACAATTTTGACAAAATTTCTATTTCTATAAATTTGACAAATTTCTATAGAATATAAATTTTGAGAAAATTTTGAATTTTTTTATAAGAAATAAAAATTTTTGAAAAAAATTTCTATAGAAATAAAATTTTGACAAAATTTTCTATAGAAATAAAATTTTTACAAAATTTTCTATAGAAATAAAATTTTGACAATTTTCTATTAGAAAATAAAATTTGACAAAATTCTATTAGAAATTAAATTGTTGAAAAATTTCTATAGAAATACAATTTTTGAACAATTTCTATAGAAATAAAATTTTGACAAATTTTTTCTATATAAATAAAAATTTGACAAAAGGTTAATAGAAAATAAATTTTGACCAATTTTCTATAGAAATAAAATTTTGACAAAATTTTCTATAGAAATAAAATTTTGACAAAATTTTCCGTAGAAATAAAATTTTGACAAAATTGTCTATAGAAATAAATTTTTTTACAAAATTTTTAGAGAAATAAAATTTTTACAAAAAATTTCCTATAGAAATAAGATTTTGACAAATTTTTATATAGAATAGAAAATTTTGACAAAATTTTCTATAGAAATAAAATTTTAACAAAATTTTCTATAGAAATAAAATTTTGACAAAATTTTCTATAGAAATAAAATTTTGACAAAATTTTCTATAGAAATAAAATTTTGACAAAATTTTCTATAGAAATAAAATTGTTTGCAAAATTTTTCTTTAGAAATACAATTTTGACAAAATTTTTATAGAAATAAAATTCTGACAAATTTCTATAAAATAAAAATTTTTGACAAAATTTTCTATAGAAATTAAAATTATTGAAAATTTTCTCATATAAAATAATCTTGACAAAATTTTCTATAGAAATAAAATTGAGCAAAATTTTCTAATAACAATAATATGAACAAATTTTATATAGTTGTGTTAGGTAATACTATCAAAGCCATATGTGAAGTAAGTTCTCCCTATTTTGTAGAAACCAGTAAAATTTCCCTTGATTAGTGCAAGTTATAATGGTTTTTAAAACATTTATTTTTTAATTAGATAGATTTTATTTTTAAATTTTTGTAGAAAAAAAATAAATAAAAAATTCAATAAAATTAAAATTTTCATTTTTAAACTAGAAATTAATTGAAGCTAATAACAACCAATTGTTGCATGCCATTTATTTTAGAAAAAATAATACTACATCTTATATTGTTTTTTTAAAATACATTTTCAGTCGTTGGTCTCGCCCAGATCGTTCACATAATACAACATTCGTTTGAGCGACTATTTTAGCGAGAGGAAACTCTGCGATCTTGTACAAAGTTTGCTGTGATATTTTTGACAATGATTTGTGTTAGGGCGTTTAATAACACAATTGCAGAAGCCGAGCGACGATAATTTGGATAAAGAGTAAGGCCGGCTAGAGTCCACTAAGTTACTCAAACTCAAATCAGCTAAATGTAATTGAATTTTATCTTTGTATCATAGATCAACAATATTATTTAGATCGAAATGGTGTCGAACAATTTTGGTGTTGACTTAAAGGCTGTAGACATAACAACGTGTTCGTGATTTTGCCTTAGACCAGTTACAATTGATTATAGGATAATATTGGGTCTGGCGCCAGAGCATATAGGTGGTGCGATTTTTGGGCAGGGAAATTTCATTCGAGGTAATAAGAAAAATAAAATTAAAGTTATGTCAAAAAAATTTTATAAACATGTATAATCTGTTTTTTAGAATTCTTCTATTGCGCGAAGTTCTATGATTCTCCTGATGATTGTTGTCTAAATATCGGTGGCTCTTTGGAACAACATTTACCGAATTCTATATTTTGGACCAACTTTCCATGTATTTATGACAAAGCAATTTCTTAAAAACACCGTACATCGGATAGATTCTTTTCTTCGAACATCAGTGATGAGAGATCAGCGGTTTTTACACCAGGCATGCTCTTATTACTTGAAAACTACTACTGTGTGCAAAAAATAGTACGCACTGCACTTATAGAATAAAAGGTTGGTTAAAATTCGGGCAGTCGTTATTAACCAAAGTATTTCATGAACCCAAAATAGCTTTTTCGTATATTTCTGACCCTCTTATATGTTTCAAAGCTGCTAAATTGCAGATCAGCAAAACATTATTTTTTGTTAGCCTCAGATTTTTGAGTTAAATACAAGATAATTATTCTTAATATTAATTGTTTTTATTGCGTTTCGATCAGGCCCTGTGGAGTAAAGTGCAATTTTGCTCGCACTCCAGCAGGTTTTCATCAGCCTCGACTCCTGGACTCCGAGAGTCGACTCCCGGGTAATATAAATTAAAAATCTTATTTAATACCACTAATTTGTATTCTATTGGTGGCGGGGTACCATAAAATTGGCATCGATATATTTTTATCGTATTTATTTATGTGTGCCCAAAAAAGATCTCAATTCAAATTTTAATGCCAATGCAACCCTATATTTTGAATCTTAAGACAATGCCCTATGCTTATAAATAAAATAATGCATATAAAATTTACCCATCACAATGATGAAGGCAGATACCAAACAGGTCTTCAGTTATATAGTATTTATTAGACAAGTAAAGAAACGTTCAAAATTCAGACGGGGCTATTGCTATTATACCTTCAACACATTGTGGACCAAAATTTGTTTTTGATTACGAACTATAAAAGCGTTGTATATTCACGTATCGCATGCAATTTTGAATCTTAACCGACTTAAGACAAAATTGTATTACTCTTCTACAAAATCTAATGTAACTATAAATTTAAATCTAAACCGTTATGGCGAGCGAACACAATTTTAGTAAAAACAAATTAAGGAAGTCTTGAAGTCGGGCAGGGCGGACTTATAATATACCCTGCACAACTTTGTATTTAAATCTTACATTTCGATAAAATCTCAAATCCTTCAAAATTTTGTGGAGTGCTTGTATATAAAGCTTTTTTTAGGTTCCCATTTACCAATATTTAAAACTGACCCGATTTTGACAATATTTTTGTCAGACATCTACAAAAATCTTTGGGCACAGCTAATGGCCTTTTTTGGCACATGTGGCCCACTCTTCTCTT
>PGFW01021131.1:48420-59700 GCA_003123925.1 Haematobia irritans
CCTTTTTCAGTTCATTCAATTGTGGCTATCACAGATGGACTGGAAATAGTCTAAGTGAACCATGATACCATTGTTGAGTTCACAAATAGATGAATTTTTCGGCGTGTCGTACATTTTAATAATTGGGAACAAAATTTTGAAAATATTCTACCTATGGGTTAGTCCAATGCATTTTTTACTTATGATTTCTTAACTTTCTTACAAGGAGAAGTACGCATTGGTTATTTTGAGTGAATAAAATAAATTTCAGTTTCCTTCTAATTTTTTCCATTTGCTTTTTCAATTTTCAACAAAGAAGGTGAAAAAAAAAAAAACCTCAGAAAGAATTTAATTTAATTATTACATATTAAAAAGGGGTCTGGCGCCGCCGAATCTGAACTAATATTCAAAGAAATTTATATAAAATAACGTTCCAGGATGATCCTTTAACCTGCCTTGTTTTATCAGACTCAGATATTCAAGTTACCATAGACAAAGCTGTGCGGATGCATCATATCCCACAGCAACCATTTACAAATATACATAGAAAAAAAAGATTTCTTTTGATTATGGCGTTTTGCTGAAAGAAACGTTCATTTTGCTATTTTAATTCGAAGTCAATGGAGGGCCAAATGAAATTTTAATGAAGTTAAAAAAAAAGAAAAAACACACTAAATGCATTTGGATTGAATTTGATTACAAAAATTAAGCAAATATAAAAATAATATGGGACAGGATTCTTCCAAAGAATTTTTTCCCTTTCTGGTCAAAGGAATTAACAAAATTATAACAAAAAATAATTAAACATCAATCATTACCATTGAAATCTATCTAAATCTTAAGGCATACAGTTATTTTCAAACACGTCTCTGGCATCATAATGTGCATACAATTAATATTATTTCCTTATACTAAGAACAGTCTTACAGTTTTCATAATTATTATGTTATATGAACTGCAGATCTACAAGCGCTCTGTCGACGGAATATAAAATGACGTGTGGAGTATCAATTTTTCTTGTTTATTGGTTTTGCATATGATGGTTTTTATTGCTATTAAGTATTACGCCTTTTGGTTACACATTACCTATTATTTGTTTTGTATTATTTTGTAATTCACGTTCAATTTTTTAACTAACATTATACATATACTATATGATTCCTAGTTAGTTTTATTAAATGTTTAAATATAATTGTTTTAAATTATAAATAAACTCCATGAATGAAAAGATGACATATTTAAAGTTGACAGCAAATGGGCTGACTTAATATTTGGAAGTCAGTGATGCCGTAGAGTTGACTCAATGAAGGATAGCTAACATCGTTTTCATCCTCTCAACTCTACGTAATGAATACATTGAATTTTCAGTATAAATAACCTGTCAAATGGTTTTGCGGAAATGAGAACTATTTCTATCTAAAATGTTTTGTAAACAGAACGAGATTTATATTTGTGACAAGAACAGATCCCAGCCCTGAGCACAGCCGTAATTAAAGATAGCAGCCGCCACAAAAGATAGAAATATTTGATATGAAAGCTGCTTCTTACAAATCGGGCTTTGCACCTAACCTAACCTTATGTCTTTTGCGAATAAAAACAATGTCATGTTAGAAATAAAACCCAGTTCTATTTTTGGCACGAAAACACCTACAAAAAAAAACTTATTGAATAAAAACCGTAAAGTTGAGTTACTTCGTTATCACAAAACATATCATTTCAATTGAATTTCACATTGGATGTTCTTATGTATAAGATGACTGATATGTAATGCAACAAAGTAAAGCGCTATACTTTTTAAAAATATTCGCGCCGTTTATTTTACTTCACGTGATATCCCAGCAAAAAATTTCGAAGTTCTTCCAATTAACACAAACGTTTAAAAGCCCTTCCAAAAAGTGACTCCCAGAAGATGTATCTTTTATTTCAAACTACACATTTGAAGTTCTTTTAATTCAATATTAATTAAGCGCTTATTTTCTTATTAAAAGTGGGTAAATTTAATTTTTTGTTTTCATAAAGGTTAACAACAGAGTAAGCTTTAATAAAATGCGTGCAATTTGACATTTTGTCGAAAAAGATTCTAAGATACATTCAAGAAATATTTGCGAATTTTTTCAAAATTATTTTTAATTCAAACTTTCGAACAAGGTTAGATTTGCAATTAAAATTATTTAAAAATTATTATATGTCAAAAATATGGACAACATTTTTTTTAATTCACATCCAAAACACTGAATTGGAATCACAGAGTAAGAAGTGCATGCTGCAAATCCAAGTTGTCGACGAGCTGTTTTGAAAATGAGTGGACATCCTCCTATGACAAGCCCATGTTTAATTCATCGCTTCTGCTGTAATTTTGCCACTACTTTCGGATCCAAAAAGATGAAATTCACTACTTTTTTTGGCGACGCTTTTTTTTACTGAATACTTGTGTTTCCAGCCACAAAATAAGTTAATCACATACTGTGGAATCACGCCACAACTTTATTTCGAACAAGCAATAGATCAAAATGTTTTTAAATAGTCAATGGTTAATTTGAGTCCCTGGTATTCTGATGTTCCCCAAAATTTGTTCGGTTTTCTACAAAAAAATGAGGTACTGAATATTTGGATTTCGTTCAATTATTACTTGTTAAAATAATGCCATAAAGTATTAATTAAAAAACTTTAAAAATGCTAACTGAAAATGGTTTGAGGCTAAATACAAAAAATTCTAAAGCCTTAGCCTTACAAAATGCTAAAAATGGTCACCACTGTCAACAAGTGTAGCCTCCAAAAGGACAATCAAGTGGTGCGTCGTCAATGTGTGAAAAATGCACAGTGTGTAGGATGATGAGAGAATTTTGAATGCAAAGTCCTACTCGTTGCTTTGCAGCAAATTTCAAACACAACACATATTAACATACATTGATTGGCCAGCACAAACAATTGTGAGTTCCACAAACCAAAACTCATGTACATGTCATTAATATTGATGAGAGTGATAGTAGGTAAATGTATAGAATCATTTCAAGTGTACATATGTAGTTAAGTAATGTTTGTAGATTTGCTAGCAAATATTTTAAAGAACATTGAAACATTAGTCACGATTAAACTGCCAACATTTTAGGTTGAATGGGATGCTTATTGCACCTTATATCGCCAAAACAGAAATTGGTTGAAGAGTGTGTTTGGGAGATTTATTTAAATGTCCGTATAGAGTGTTTGGGAACAACTTGTTGCTAAAACTTTTCTATAAGCGATAGCCTAAGTTGCTAATGCTTATTTTGTTATACATTATTAATAATATGTAATTAATAAAGAATTACATAAAGAAAAAAATAAATAAGCTGCTGCTACATTAGTGAAGGTATTTATTAATCAGCAACATAGCTGGTGATGTGCCAGAAAACAAATTCTTCAAAGGCCAACTTTTAACAGCACTTCCAAAAATGCTACTCCAAAAGATGTTATTTATTTAATTATTACAGGAATTTATTTTAATTCATTTATTTATAACTCGGCTCTTTTCTTATTTAATGGGTAAATTTAATTTTTTGTTACAAAAAGCTTTAAAAACAGAGTACACATTAAACAAGTATGATACAGCGAGTAACGTTCGGCCGCCGCCGAATCTGTAAATACCTACCACCATGATCAAAATATAATACGTTTACATTTGAAAACTCTCCGTTGTAGCGCGTTTCTATAATATATTAGGAATTTTTAGGGTTTGACAACAAATTTTCCCAAGCAAATCAGCTTCACACAGATTTCTCCTATTAGACTAGATCAGATTTCTGGATTTTATTGAGAAACCAATTTTATTATGAGCTTAGGGAGTAAATCATAAACATATCGTGTATATGATGAAACTAAGCACCTTGATTTGAAATCTCTAAATCTGTCAGTAGATTTTGCTCTCATATTTAATGAATACGATGAGGTACAATCAAGCGAAATTTTTACTTCCAGTTTCACAGCAATTTGTCATTGATCATTGTCTAAAATATCATTCGGAGGAATAATATATTTTCTTTGGTTGATACCTCAAGACGAGAATCGGTCTATAATCGATGCCTTACAAACGGACCGGATAACACACCGAACACACCCTTCTTTATGGTCCTAAAATACCTCGTTTTAGTTTTCTAATTTCGGTAAATTAGAGATAAAATCTCACGGATTCTTAGAAGCCCTAGAATAAAGTCCGGGAGGAGGTCTATAAACTTTTGGGGTCATATACCAAAACATTGGTCCGATAGCGCACCATTTCGTATACCTATTTGTTGATCTTATTAATTACCTCAAGACTTTTCAATTTCGAAGCAATCGGCTAGAAAATATAGTCTCAGACGCCATACCTACATGGGGTCTATACCAAAATCATGGTGCCCGATAGCCACCATTTTGCGACACACGCTATTGTGTGATCTTATAATACCATCCAGATTTTTCAATTGCAAGCAAGCATCGGGTAAAAAATAAGTTATTAGAAGCCGGAAGAAATCAAAAATCGGAAGATCGCGTCTATATGGGGCTTATCCAAAAACATGGACGATACGAGACCATTTTCGGACACACCACTTTATGGTCCTAAAATACTATACAGATTTTCAATTTCAGGCAAATCGCCATAGAAAATACAGTTTCTAGGACGCCCAAGAAAATAATCGGGATATCGTCTATATGGGGCTATACAAAACGATGGACCGATAAGCACCATTTTCGACACACCTCTTTATGGTCCTAAAATACCTCTAGATTTTCAATTTCAAGCACATCGGGTAAAAAATAAAGTTTATAGAAGCCCAAGAATAAAAATCGGAAGATCGGCCAGTCTATATGGCGGCTATACCAAAACATGGACCGATACGGCCATTTTTCGACACACCACTTTATGGTCCTTAAAATACTTACAGATTTTCAATTTCAGGAAAATCGGATAGAAATACAGTTTCTAGACGCCCACAGAAACAATATCGGGAATCGGTCTATATGGGCTATAGCCAAAACAGTAGGACCGATAAGCACCAATTATTCGACACACCTCTTATATGGTCCTAAAAGATACCTCTAGATTTCAATTTTAGGAAAAATCGGCGTAAAAAAAAAAAAAAAAAAAAAAAAAAAAATACAGTTATAGAAGCCCAAGAATAATAATCGAAGAATCGTCTAAATGGCAGATATACCAAAACATGGACCGATACGGACCACTCTTTCGACACAGCCACTTTTATGCGTCCTAAAATACTTACAGATTTTCAATTTTCCAGGCCAAATCGGATAGAAAAACAGTATTCTAGACGCTCAAGAATTCAAATCGGGAGATCCGGTCTATTATGGGGGCTATACCAAAACAATGACCGCATACGAGACCATTTTCGACAACACGTCCTTATGGTCGCTAAAATACTTTCTAGATTTTAAATTATCAGGCAATCGGATAAAAATACAGATTCTAGACGCAAGAATCAGAAATCGGGAGATCGTCTATATGGGGGCATATACCAAAACATGGACCGATACGACCATTTTTCAAACACCTGCTTATTTTCGACACACGTTCCTATATGGTCCTAAGAATACTTCTAGATTTTTTAAATTTCAGGCAAATCGGATAAAAAAATACAGTTTCTAGACGCCCAAGAATCAAAATCGGGAGATCGGTCTATATGGGGGCTATACCAAAACATGGACCATTACGGACCATTTTCGAAATCACGCTCTTTATGGTCCAAAATATCTTTAGATTTCCAATTATCAGGCCAAATCGCGATAGTAAATACAGTTTCTAGAAACCCAAAGAAGCAAAATCGGAAGATCGGTCTATATGGGGGGCATACTAAAAACATGGACCGTATGGGCGCCATTTTCGGCACAACCTTTTTATCGGTCCTAAAGTACCCACTAGATTTTCAATTTCAGACAAAGTGGGTTAAAAACTTACAGTTTTTTATAAGCCCAAGACCCCAAATTAGGAAAAGTCGGTTTTATATGGGAGACTATATCAAACTTTGACCGATATAGCCATCTTCGAACTGCCTGCCCAAACAAAACACAGAATTTGCTGCCAAAGTTCAGGACGATTAGCGCCATTATTGAAGGCGTCTAGCTTGAATTAAACAGACAGGACGGGACATGCTTATATTGTTTAGAATTTCTCCCCTGATCAAGAATTATATATACTTACTATAGGTCGGAATCTATATTTCCGATGACAACTTATTATCCTCCATACCATTCTATGGTGGTGGTATACAAAATGTAAAATTTATTAAATTTTGTCGAAAAAAGTTCTAATACCATTCAAAGAGATATTTCGAATTTTTCAAATATTTTAATTCAATCTTTTCAGACAAGCGTTATAATGCATTAAAAATCATAAAAAAATTATAAAAATTATTTATTTGTCAAAATGACAAAATGTTTTACATCACACCAAAACACTTGAATTCGAATCAGAGAGAGTAAGAAGTTGATGCAAATTCATCGTAGAGGGGCGCTCATGCTGTCGTGAAAATTAGGAGCTTGCGTCGCAGGAGGGATCCTTCCCCTTTGTCCGACTTTTTTTAAAATTGGACCAAAGTTTGAAAAATGTGACTTGAATTTTTCATTGAAGGTTCGGCGTTGGCATTTCTTAGACAAAGGATCGCTCTTACTATTTTTCAGATATTTGTCTCTCCCTTTGTCCAACTTTTTTTTTTAAAGTTAAATTGAAAAAACTAGAATTTAGTTCATTACTTACTGCGATTACCAGAGAAAAGCAATGACCGGGTGAGGGTATAAAAATAATATAGAAATAAAATTTTCTATAGATATAACATTTTTTGTCAAAAATGTTCTATAGAAATAACTCTTTGCTCAAATTTTTTCTACAGCCAGCCACAAAATAAGTTAATCACATACTTGATGGAATCACGCACAACTTTATTTCTGAAAGCAATAGATCAAAATGTTTTTAAATAGTCAATGGTAATTTAGTCCACTGGTATTTGATGTCCAAAATTTGTTCGGTTTTTACAAAAATGAGGTACTGAATATTTGGAATTTTACTTGTTAAAATAATGCTAAAGTATTAATTAAAAAACTTAAAAATGCTAACTGAAAATGTTGAGGCTAAATACAAAAATCTAAATGCTTAGCTACAAAAATGCTAAAATGGTCACACTGTCAACAAGTGTAGCCCCTCCAAAAGGACATCAAGTGGTGGTCGTCAATGTGTGAGACTGCACGTGTGTAGATGTATGAGAGAATTTTGAATGCAAGTCTGACTGTTGCTTTGAGCAAATATTCAAACACACACATATACATACATTGATGGCCACACAAACATTGTGAGTTCCACAAACCAAAACTCTGTACATGTAGTAATATGAGAGAGTGAGTAGGTAAATGTATAGAATCATTCAAGTGTACATATGTAGTTAGTAATGTTTGTAGATTTGCTAGCAAATATTTAAAGACATGAAACATTAAGTCACGATAAACTGCAACATTTTAGGTTGAATGGGATGCTTATTGCACCTTATATCGCCAAAACAGAAATTGGTTGAAGAGTGTGTTTGGGAGATTTATTTAAATGTCCGTATAGAGTGTTTGGGAACAACTTGTTGCTAAAACTTTTCTATAAGCCATACCTAAGGTTGCTATGGCTTATTTTGTTATACATATTATAATATGTAATTAATAAAGAATTACATAAAGTAAAAAAAAAAATAAACGCTCTAACACTTAGATAGTATTTAATAACACAAACATACTGAATGTGGCCCAGACAAAAAAACAAATCTTCCAAAGGCCAACTTTAACAGCACTTCCAAAACATGCTACTCCACAAGAGTTATTTATTTAATATACAGAATATTAAAAAATCTCATTTAATTTATCAAACTCGGCTTTTTCTTATTTAATGGGTAAACTTCCTACATACCCTTTTTGTTACAAAAAGCTAAAAACAAGTACACATTAAACAAGTATGATACAGCGAGTAACGTTCGGCCGCCGCCGAATCTGTAAATACCTACCACCATGATCAAAATATAATACGTTTACATTTGAAAACTCTCCGTTGTAGCGCGTTTCTATAATATATTAGGAATTTTTAGGGTTTGACAACAAATTTTCCCAAGCAAATCAGCTTCACACAGATTTCTCCTATTAGACTAGATCAGATTTCTGGATTTTATTGAGAAACCAATTTTATTATGAGCTTAGGGAGTAAATCATAAACATATCGTGTATATGATGAAACTAAGCACCTTGATTTGAAATCTCTAAATCTGTCAGTAGATTTTGCTCTCATATTTAATGAATACGATGAGGTACAATCAAGCGAAATTTTTACTTCCAGTTTCACAGCAATTTGTCATTGATCATTGTCTAAAATATCATTCGGAGGAATAATATATTTTCTTTGGTTGATACCTCAAGACGAGAATCGGTCTATAATCGATGCCTTACAAACGGACCGGATAACACACCGAACACACCCTTCTTTATGGTCCTAAAATACCTCGTTTTAGTTTTCTAATTTCGGTAAATTAGAGATAAAATCTCACGGATTCTTAGAAGCCCTAGAATAAAGTCCGGGAGGAGGTCTATAAACTTTTGGGGTCATATACCAAAACATTGGTCCGATAGCGCACCATTTCGTATACCTATTTGTTGATCTTATTAATTACCTCAAGACTTTTCAATTTCGAAGCAATCGGCTAGAAAATATAGTCTCAGACGCCATACCTACATGGGGTCTATACCAAAATCATGGTGCCCGATAGCCACCATTTTGCGACACACGCTATTGTGTGATCTTATAATACCATCCAGATTTTTCAATTGCAAGCAAGCATCGGGTAAAAAATAAGTTATTAGAAGCCGGAAGAAATCAAAAATCGGAAGATCGCGTCTATATGGGGCTTATCCAAAAACATGGACGATACGAGACCATTTTCGGACACACCACTTTATGGTCCTAAAATACTATACAGATTTTCAATTTCAGGCAAATCGGGCTAGAAGAATAAGTCTTCTAGGACGCCAAATACGTACGTCTTATGGGGCTATACAAAACGATTGTGACCGATAAGCACCATTTGCGACACGACCTCTTATGGGTCTATAAATACCTCTGAGTTTTCAATTTCAAGCACATCGGGTAAAAAAAAAGTTTATAGAAAGCCGAATGAATATAAAATCGGAAGATCCGGCCTCTATATGGCGCTATACCAAAACATGGACGATACGGGCCATTTTCGACACACCACTTTATGGTCCTCAAAGATACTTACAGCATTTTCATTTCAGGAAAATCGCATAGAAATACAGTTTCTAGACGGGCCCAAGAAACAATATCGGGATATTCGGTCTATATTGGGGGCGTATAGCCTGAAACATGGACCGATAAGCACCAATTTTGCGACACACCTCTTTATGCTGTCCTAAAATACCTCTAGATTTTCAATTTCAGACTTCGGGCTAAAAAAAAAAAAAATAAAGTTTATGGAAAGCCAAGAATAAAATCGGAAGAATCGTTGCTATGGCGATACCAAACATGGCCGATTACGGACCATCTTTCGACACCAGCTTTATGCGTCCTAAAATACTTACAGATTTTCAATTTTCAGGCAAATCGATAGAATCAGTTTTACCAGAAAATATCGGATACGGTTTATGTCTATACAAAATGGACAAAGACCATTCGGACACCCTTTATGCCGTAAATACCCAGATTCCATGAAATCGGGGTAAACAGGTCTATTACCACAGAGAGGATCGCGAATTCTAGATGGGGCTTATATCAAAACCAGATGGAACGATACGGACCATTTTCGACAAACCCTTTGGTCCTAAAATACTTCTAGATTCTTAATTTCAGGCAATCGGATAAAAAATACGTTCTAGACGCAAGAATCGAAATCGCGGAGATCGGTCTATCATGGGGGCGATATACCAAAACATGGACCGTACGACCATTTCAAACGACCTGCTATTTTCGACCCACACGTTCCTATATGGTCCTAAAATTACTTCTAGATTTATTAAATTTCAGGCAAATCGGATAAAAAAATACAGTTTCTAGACGCCCAAGAATCAAAATCGGGGGAGATCGTCTATATGGGGCTATACCAAAACATGGACCATTACGGACCATTTTCGAAATCACGCTCTTTATGGTCCAAAATATCTTTAGATTTCCAATTATCAGGCCAAATCGCGATAGTAAATACAGTTTCTAGAAACCCAAAGAAGCAAAATCGGAAGATCGGTCTATATGGGGGGCATACTAAAAACATGGACCGTATGGGCGCCATTTTCGGCACAACCTTTTTATCGGTCCTAAAGTACCCACTAGATTTTCAATTTCAGACAAAGTGGGTTAAAAACTTACAGTTTTTTATAAGCCCAAGACCCCAAATTAGGAAAAGTCGGTTTTATATGGGAGACTATATCAAACTTTGACCGATATAGCCATCTTCGAACTGCCTGCCCAAACAAAACACAGAATTTGCTGCCAAAGTTCAGGACGATTAGCGCCATTATTGAAGGCGTCTAGCTTGAATTAAACAGACAGGACGGGACATGCTTATATTGTTTAGAATTTCTCCCCTGATCAAGAATTATATATACTTACTATAGGTCGGAATCTATATTTCCGATGACAACTTATTATCCTCCATACCATTCTATGGTGGTGGTATACAAAATGTAAAATTTATTAAATTTTGTCGAAAAAAGTTCTAATACCATTCAAAGAGATATTTCGAATTTTTCAAATATTTTAATTCAATCTTTTCAGACAAGCGTTATAATGCATTAAAAAATCATAAAAAAAATTATAAAAATTATTTATTGTCAAAATGACAAAATGTTTTACATCACACCAAAACACTTGAATTCGAATCAGAGAGAGTAAGAAGTTGATGCAAATTCATCGTAGAGGGGCGCTCATGCTGTCGTGAAAATTAGGAGCTTGCGTCGCAGGAGGGATCCTTCCCCTTTGTCCGACTTTTTTTAAAATTGGACCAAAGTTTGAAAAATGTGACTTGAATTTTTCATTGAAGGTTCGGCGTTGGCATTTCTTAGACAAAGGATCGCTCTTACTATTTTTCAGATATTTGTCTCTCCCTTTGTCCAACTTTTTTTTTTAAAGTTAAATTGAAAAAACTAGAATTTAGTTCATTACTTACTGCGATTACCAGAGAAAAGCAATGACCGGGTGAGGGTATAAAAATAATATAGAAATAAAATTTTCTATAGATATAACATTTTTTGTCAAAAATGTTCTATAGAAATAACTCTTTGCTCAAATTTTTTCTACAG
>PGFW01021136.1:5905-20369 GCA_003123925.1 Haematobia irritans
TTTTCTATAAAAAAATGTATTAAATTATATTTCTGTAAAAAATTTGTCTAATATTTAGTTCCTTAGAAAATTTTTTAAATTTTATTTTCTTTTGAAAATCTTTCTCAAAATTTATTTCATAGAAAATTTCTTCAAAATTATTTTCTTTAGAACACTTTTCTCCAAAATTTTATTTCTATACAAAATTATGTCAGAACTTTTACTTTATATAGAAACTTTTTTTTCTAAAGAAATATTTTCTCAGCGATTTTATTCTATAGAATAAAAATTTTTTTTTTTTCAAATTTTATTTCTATAGATTTCTTCAAAATTTAATTTCTATAGAAAATTTTGCAAAATTTTATATCGTATTTGTTTTGTTTAATTTGGAGTCCTATAAGGCTCTTGGCCCAAGGATAAATTTGACAAACATTATTTTCCTCGTTGGTTAAAGCTTACACTCTGTAGCTTTAGACAATGCAATGGTTTTAAGCTGAAATCAAAAAAACAACAACAATGATTAAAGAACAAAACCACAATAACAAACAAAACGAATGAAAGGAAGGAAACACGCTCCAAAATAAACCCAGCCAACTGCACTCAAATCGATGATTTGACCAGGTGGCAAAAGGAAAAGAGATAATGTTTGAACGTAATTTATTTCGCATAAGCCGGCTTCATTGTAAACTTTTTTCCGGAGGGTTCAAGTGTGGTTCATTGTTAGGTTTAATGAAACTGCCTGAATTTATTCTGATAATTCGGTTTATCGTTTTGGCTGCACAGTAGAGGATGCTGATGAGGAATGTGGTTAATTCCGAAACGTGCGTCCATCAACCATATTGCAGTCTATATTTTTCTTATATGGGGCTTTGACCAAATACATATGACAAACATTATTTCCTCTGTTCGTTAAGTTTAGTCAACTGCATGGTTTTAAGCTGAAATAAAACAAAAAAAACAACAACAAATTTTTTTCTATAAAAAATTTGGTCAAAATTTTTTTCTATAGAAATTAATTCCTATAGGAAAATTCTCTCAGTCAGTTTGATTCTATGTGAAAAATTTTCAAAAATTTTTTTTCTTTGGAAAATTTTGTCCAAATTGTTATTTTATAAAAATTTGTATTTAATGTCTTTTTTAATAAAAAATTTGTTAAACTTTTATTTCATATAGGAAATAATATTCCAAGTTTTTATTAGAAAATTTTGTCAAAATTTTTATTTCTAGATTCTGGAAAACTTGATTTTATTTCTATAGAAAATTTTTGTCAACATTTATATCATAGAAATTTGTAAGTTTTATTAATAAAAATTGTCCAACAATTTTATTTCTGATAAAAATGATTGTCATAAATTTTATTTTTCTCCTATTTGAAAATTTTCTATTGAAAATTTTCAAATTTATATCTTAACAATTGTAAAATTTTTCTTCGAAAAATTTGTCATTTTCAGTATAGAAATTTGTCTCAAATATTTATTTTTAGAACATATTTTGCAAACATTTTATTTCTTAGAAATTTCTCAACATTTTTATCTATCAAATGTGAAAATTACTTGTTAAATTATTATTTTCCATACAGGAAAATTTTTCAGAAAATTTTTTTCTATAGAAATTTTTGTTAAAATTATTTTCTATAGAAGATTTTTCAAAACTTATTTCTATAGAATTATCAATCTTTTAGTTCATGAAAATTTTTCAACATATAAATTTCACATTAGTTCCATAGAAATTTTCTTCAAAATTTTAGTTATATAAGAAATTTGTGCAAATTTTATTTCTTAAGAAAATTTGTGTCAAATATTTATTTTCTAAGAAAATTTCATCAAATTTATTTCTATGAATTTTCATATTCTTTTCTAAGAAATAATTCCAAAAATATTTTTTCTTTATAAATTTTTTGTAAAATTTTATGATTCTGTAGAAAATTTTTCATTCTAAAAATTTTCATTTCTGTAAAAAATTTTGTCAATATTTTTCTTCTATAGAAAATTTTCTCAAAATTTATTTTCTCTATATTTTACTTCTTTGAAATTTTCTAAAATTATTGTTTCTGTTTTTTATAATTGTGTCAAAATTTAGTTTATAGATTTTTTTTCAAATTTTATTTTGTAGAATGGTCAAAATTTTATTTCTATAAGATATTTTCTCAAAATTTTTTCTCTATATTTACTTCTTTTAAAAATTTTCTCAAAAATTTTTTTTCTATAAAAAATGTGGTCAAATTTAGTTTTTTAGATTTTTTTTTTCAAAATTTTAATTTCTTTAGAAAAATTGTGTCAAAATTTTATTCTATAGAAAAGTTCTCAAAATTTATATTTCTATACAATATTTTGTAAAAATTTTTATTTTATAGAAAATTTATACAAATTTTATTTTCAATAGGAAATTTTGTTTAAATTTTATTTCTATAGCAAATGTTGTCAATTTTATTTCTATAGAAAATTTTGTCAACATTTTATTTCTGAAGAAAATTGTGTCAAGTTTATTCTATAGAAAAATTTTGTAAAAATTTTGTTTCTATATAAAAATGTTGTCAAAATTTTTATTTCTATAGAAAAATTGTGTTTTAAAATTTTATTTCTATATAAATTTTGTCAAATTTTTTTTAATAGAAAATTTCGTCAAAATTTTATTTCAGTAGAAAATTTTGTCAAAATTTAATTCTATATGAACAATTTATATTTTTAGAAATTTGTCAAAATTTTTATTTTTATAGAAAATTTATGTCACATTTATTTATAAGAAAGATCCTTTGTAATAAAAGAATAGACAGTACCTCTTACTTTGAGAGAAATCTTCCAAATATCAGATTGCTCACCAAAGTAGCAAACAGTAAAAAAATCTAATTCTTTTTGGTGATTTCTCACCAATTGGTCCGGTAACAGTGCCCTGAGGCCATATTTCATACTGATTGGCTTCAAATTTTGCCACAAAAGAGTATTTTTGATATTACCGCCAAGCTGTGTCAAATTATGTTGAGATTTAGATATTAGGTCACATATCCTTTCCACGGTTACATTCTTATAACATACAGTGGCCAAAATTATTTTCCATTTTAGGAGAACAGGAGTATATTTATTGATTCCCAAATACTGCCTTAAATCGGCTTTTTAGCACTTTCATGTTTCAATTTAAATATCCTCGAATATTTTCCACAACAAACTTTTTTGCTTAATTTGGCTTAGGTTACTAAACCCTAACCTTACTTTGGCTTAACCGGAATTATTAAATCCTTATTTAATTATTTAGACAAAACCTCCGGCATAATTTGTAGAAAGGGTTTGAGAAACATTAATGTACATAATAAAATATCAATAACATGAATATATTTTGGTTTAATTAAAATAAAGATCTAATTATAGCAAGATGTGCCATAAGATGGCCATTGATTCATGGTAAGGCATACACCCAACAAAAAGATCATAAAATTTTCCCCTACGAAAAATGGCTATAAAAACTCTTTGGTCAGTCGTATTAAATAGTCAAAGGCAAAAATCACACAATGTGAGTTAGGAGAAGCGAGAAAAAGGGGTTGGAGGACAACAAGAGAGACAGAGGAGGGCGAATAAAAGGAATTATGCTAGGATTTTGTGGTGTATAAAATCGTATATCTAAGACTTGCAAACAGCAATGGACAAAAACAACTTAAAGCACAGAAACTAATTGTTTTCGATGAACTTTAATGTTTTAATTTAAATATCTATTTCTACGACCTCCTTTTCTCACAGCTAAGCTTGAGATATCCTACTCCCATCTCCTAGCTTCTCTCGCCCTTACACCTTCTCTAGAACATATCCTGTTCAAACATTCTCACTTCCTTTTCCGTTGGTTTGTTCACTAAGCTAATGGATGGCTTTTAAAGCATTAGTGTATCGAGCCATATCATCCTTTGTGCCTCCTCCTTTTTGGATGACTAGTATCCTATTCTCAATTGTTACCTCTCATCTCTCTCTCTCTTGCTCTCTGGCTTAACATTCCTTATCGTTTTTACGCATCCTGTAACCATTTTATCTATTTATTATGTATCATTTGTTGGTGTTGTTGTTGTTGTTGTTGCTTGTTGCTGTCGTTACTGTTATTTTCTATGCTGGTGCATAATAGGACCTCAGGCAAACAAATCGTCCAATTAAACATAGCAACAACCAGAGGGAGTGAAATTAAGACAAACGAATTGAAATTGAAGGGAGAGAAAAAAATTCAAAAAACGAAATACACTTGTCCACCCAATTTGGAGCCATCGGTGTAAAAATCTGTATAAGGTTCAGTCCCAGGGGTTTCTGTACTTGTAGGTCTGTTTACTTTTATAATTGAAATATATCCTTATACAAAAAGAAACTCCCTCGTACAATTTAAATATATTCCTATAAGAAAAACTCTCCCTACACAAAATTTCATGAAGATATCCTATAAAAAAATTACCTCATCTAGCAGGGGAACAACAAAGAGATGAAAAAATAGATAGACAGACAGACAGACAGACACAATAATGAACGGACAAACGGATAATCTCTTCCCATGGTGGAGGACATACAATTTTAAAAGCCATTTCAATTTATTTTGAATTAATGCTGGTTCATTACAAACACGAATACACAGAGAGAGAGAAAGAGAGAGAGATCAATAACTAATTAATTTATTTTGTCCTATACTCTTTGGCCTTCTAGAAAACGTTAATTTTATCTGATTTGACCCTCAAAAAATCTGTACGCATTTGGTTTTACCGGGTCCATCATTGCCGTAAGACACATAGAGTCGATTTCACTTCTTGATTGTACATCCAAGAAAAATTATATTGCCTCCGGGAATGAAACTTTTAGAACAACGAAATTCCCCTTAAAGTATTTTTCGTTTAGAGAGGCTCAAATAATCTGGAATTTTGATAAAGCGATTTCAACGATTGACTCTAAAATTTTGTTCAAATTGTAACTTTGCTTGGTCTAATTTCGTTCCTCCAGGAAAGAAAACTCTTCTTGCAGTGTATAGGAAGGCGCACTATTCATGAAAAATCGCTTTGAAACTGAAAGTAAAAGTTCCAGATTTTACTCCTTGTAATTATTTAAATATTAATGGCGGTAAAAATCTACAAAATTAAGATTTAAAATCAAGGCTTAATTTCATCAATTATACGATATGCTTATGGTTTCTCTAAAACTCAAAAAAAATTGGTTCTTATAAATCCAGAATCTTCATTGGTAGAAGCGTACTGGTTGAAACTGATCTATGTTTTGTTTGATTGTTTGTTGTTGTATGTTCCGTAACGTTGGCCCTCCAAAACGGCTGAACGATTTACTTAAAATCTTTCAGGAGATCGTAGGGGCGTCATGTGGTAGAAAATAGGGTACCCCATTTGACACCTGGTCGCAGAGGCGGGGCCTCCTCTTGTCGGACTTTTTGAAAAATCTGGCACCAAGTTGACCAATTTGCTTGAAATTTTTCATTGAATGGTTGGGTTGGATCTAGACAAAGACCGCTTACTTTATATTTCGTACTTTAGCTGGCGGAGGGGGACCTCCCCTTTGTCGACTTTTTTTTAAAAGTACAGTGCAAAAAAACTAAAATTAATCTAAATTATCTGACGATCTTACCAGAGAACTCGGTGAGGTTATGAATAATATGGAAACAAAATTATGGATTTGCTATAATTCTTCAATTCATTATTTTCGCATCATTTTGGTGGCGTGAGGGGGACACCCTTTGCCCGACTTTTTTTTTTAAGTTACAGTGAAAACAAAACTTAAACTCTTTCCCGCAGAAATACGAGAAAAAAATGGGTGAGGTATGAAAATTTATATCATGTTCCTTATTTTTAATAAAACTAAAAAAGGACATTAGGCTGACACCCGCTTTTCTTAAGTACATTACAGAGAAACAAGTTAAACATTTACGAGTATTTGAAATTACAGAGGACTGGGTAGAGGTTCACGGATATTAATTAGTTGCATATGATTTGTGATTTTTGGACGGAAGAGAGGCCGCCCTTAGGCTTATTAATTAGCTGACATTTTCTGCGGACGTTTGGTGCAAAGCATACGCTACATGCACTTTTCGAATTTTGAGTCGGAGAGGTCCTCCTCTAACACTTCGGCAAAAAAAAAAAAAAACAAAGAAATTTCTTAAGTTTTCTTGAAATTTACAAAGGCAGTGGGGAAGGTTATGAACGAGAGGCAAAGGTTGCCGATATTGTATCTGGGGATAAGTGACGTCCCTTTAAAACAATAGAGCAAAAGTTCTTAAACACCCGATCCACTGAAATTACAGTGACGTGGGAGGAGATGATTAAATTTTATTACATAATTTTTAATTAGTATTATGATTTTTCGGAAAAATCTGCGTTGGGGGAGGGAAGAGAAATTGAAATAAAAACTTTTGTCGATTTACTTCGATAGAATTTATAGGCGACCATTTAGTAGTGTTGAATTATATATAGCGGTACGTGATAGTTCCGATTATCAGGCTCGGAGGGAGCGAAGGTGGGGAGAGCGCTTCCCTTGTCCGTTTTTATACCCTCCATCATAGGATGGGGGTATATTAACTTTGTCATTCCGTTTGTAACACATCGAAAATTATTGCTCTAAGACCCCAAAAGTATATAATTCTGGCGTCGTTGTGGTGAAATTCTGAGTCGATCTAAGCATGTATGTCCGTTCCGTTCGTTTGTGAAAATCACGCTAACTTCGAACGAAACGAAGCTATCACTTCAAACTTGGCACAAGTAATTGTTATTTGATGTTGGTCGCCGATGGTATTGCAAATGGGCCATATCTGTGCCACTTTTACGTATAGCCCCATATAAACGGACCCCCAGATTTGGCTGCGAGCCTCTACGAGTAGCCATATTTCATTCGATCCTGGGCTTGAAATTTGGTACGTGCTGTTAGTATATGCGTCTCTAACACCATGCAAAAATTGGGCCATAATCGGTCCATAATTACTATATAGCCCCCATATAAAACTGATCCCAGATTCTTGGTTTGCGGATCCTCTAGAGACAGCAAATTTTTTGAATTTGGTACAGGGGTATTTGTATATGGTTTCTAAAACAATGCAAAAAATGTGGTCCGTTGGGTCCATAATTATATATAGCCCCCATATAAACCGATGCCCAGATTTGACCTACGGTGCCTCTTAGTGTAACAAAATTCATCCGATCCGCTTGAAATTTGGTACGTGGCGTTAATATATGGTCTCTAACAACCATGCAAAAATTGGTCCATATCGGTTCGTAACCATGGTTGCCACACGAGCCCAAAAATAATCTACCAACATTTTATTTCTACAGAAAATTTTGTCAAAATTTATCCTATAGAAAATTTTTGTACAAATTATTCTATTTATGAAAATTGCTCAAAATTTTCAAATTTTCTATAGAAAATTTTGTCAAAATTTATTTCTATAAGAAAATTTTGTCAAAATTTTATTTCTATAGAAAAGTTTTGTTAAAATTTTATTCTAAAAAATTTTGCAAAATTTATTCTATAGAAAATTTGTAAATTTTATTTCTATAGGTAAATTTTGCAAACTTTTGCATTTCGTCTATAGAAAAAATTTTGTCAAAATTTTATTTCTATAGAAATTTGTAAATTTTATTTTTAATTTAGAAATTTTGACAAAAAATTTTTTATTTCTATAGAAAATTTTCTCAAAATTTTAGATTCTATAGAAAATTTCTCCAAAATTTTTATTTCTATAAACCCAGAATTTATTTCTTCAATTTATTTAATTTCTATAGAAAGTTATTATAGAAATTCCAAAATTTTATTTCTATAGGAATATGATGTCAAAATTTTATTCTACCTAGAGAAATTATCAAAATTTTTATTCTATTAGAAAATTTTGTCAAAATTTATTTCTATAGTAACAAATTTTTTAAAAATTTATTTATACGAAAATTTGTCAAAGTTTTATTCTATAGAAATTTTGTCTAAAATTTATGTTTTAGAAATTTTTTTCAAACATTTTATTCTACAGAAAATTTTTCACAAATTTTTATTTCTTGAATTGGAAATTTATTTTGAAAATTTTTTCATAAGGATAATTTTGAGGAAAATTTTTTTCTAGAAAAGTTTTGATTATTTCTATAGAAATTTTTGTCAAAATGTTATTTCTGTGAATGATAAATTTGTTCTAGAAAATTTTTTAACTTCTTTATATTAAAATTGTCAATTTTAAAAAGATTTGCAAATTTTATTTCTAAAATAATGGTAAATATTTATCTAAGAAAATTATATTTATTTCTATAGAAAATTTTGTCAAATATTTATTTCTAAGAAATATTGTCAAAAATTTTATTTCCTTTATGAAAATTTTGTAAAATTTTGATTTCCTGTAGAAAAATTTTGTCCAATGTTTAAAAATTTTTATTTCTATAGGAAATTTTGGCAAACTTTATTTCTGATAGAAAATATTTGCAAATTTTATTCTGCTCGCAAAATTTTTTTCAAAATTTTATTTCTATAGAAAATTTTGTCAAAATGTTATTTCTCTAGAAAATTTTGTCAAAATTTTACTTCTATAGAAAATGTTGTCAAAATTTATTTCTATTAGAAACTTTGTCAAAATTTTATTCTATAAGAAAATTGTAAAATTTTATTTCTATAGAAAATTTTGTCAAAATTTTTATTTCTATAGAAAATTTTGTCAAAATTTTATTTCTATAGAAAATTTGGCAACACTTTTTTTTCTATTAGAAAATTTTTGCAACAATTTTTGTATTTCTTATAGAAAATGCTTTGTCAAATTTTATTCTATAAAAACTTTGTCAAAATTTTAATTTCTATAGAAAATTTTGTCAAAATTTTATTTCTATAGAAAATTTTTATTCCTATAAAAATTTTATTCCTATAAAAAATTTTGTCAAATTTTTATTCCGATAGAAAATGTTTTCAAAATTTTAATTCCATAGAGATATTATCAAAGTTTTGAATTCTTATTGAAAATTCTTTGTCAAAAATTTGATTTTCTATAGAAAATTTTTTCAAAATTTTAATTCTATAGAGAATTATTTCAAAATTTAAATCTATTGAAATTTTTCTATAGAAAATTTGTAAATTTTATTTCTATAAAAAATGTTGTCAAAATTTTATTTTCTGTTAGAAAGTTTTGTACAAATTTTTATCCCTATAGAAAATTTTGTTCAAAATTTTATTGCTACAGAAAATTTTGGTCATAATTTTATTCCTATAGAAAATTTCTGCCAAATTTTATTTCATATTAGAACATTTTGGCAAACTTTTATTTCTATAGAAAATGTTTTCAAAATTTTATTTCTATAGAAAATTTTTTCAAAATTTTATTTCTATAGAAAATTTTGTCAAAATTTTATTTCTATAGAAAAATTTTTTCAAAATTTTATTTCTATAGAAAATTTTGTCAAAATATTATTTCTATAGAAAATGTTTGTCAAAATATTATTTCATAGAAAATTTTGTCAAAATTTTATTTCACTATAGAAATTTTGTCAAAATTTTATTTCTATAGAAAATTTTGTCAAAATTTTATTTCTATTGAAAATTTTGTCAAAAATTTTATTTCTATTGAAAATTTTGTCAAAATTTTATTTCTATAGAAAATTTTGCACAAATTTTATTTCTATAGAAAATTTTGTCAAAATTTTAATTCTATAGAAAATTTTGTCAAAATTTTATTTCTATAGAAAATTTTTGTAAAAGTTTATTTCTAATATCATAAACTTTTTTAATTTCAATTCAAATGCCTTAAATGTCGATGACACCCTTAAGAAGTGATTCAAATTCATGCAAGGGCTTGTGAAATTGGTGGCAACCGTTCCGTATGACAAACCCATGTTAAATTCTTTCGCTTCTGCGCCAATACTGCACTACTTTCGTATCCAAACGGACATTTCACTACTTTTTTAGCGAGCTCTTTTTTTCTTGGCGTATTGCCGTTCCAGCTTATATACCCACACCTAATGTATCCACACTTTCGAACATATGCATATTCCCTCTTGCTAGAAAGCTTAGAATGTTTTTTTATTTTATTATTTTGAATTCATATTTGCCACGTTGTCCTTGCATTAGCTCGTTTAAACATTGGGTCTTGGGTATAATTTATGTTATGCACTAGTGCGTTTCTATGCACTTTTAAGTTCTTTTCTTGCCATTAATGCGTTCGTCTATCCTACCGTTCGCATTTGCGAGATGAACTGCCATGGTAGCTACCAGTTGTTTAGCCTACTGTGTATCGTGCTGCTGCTGCTTGCTTCGAGCTAAAAAATCTGGCCAATGAAAGGATGATGTCGTTTTTCTTTTTCCTCTCTACAATTAAAAGATCAAAACCTGTTGGGGCAGTAGTCGCAGCCAGGCACGAGAAGTCTGTGAGTCTGCTATTCGCTAATGAATCTCGTTTACGCATGAATGCCGTGTAACTACGTTCGGGCGAAGATGGTTATGTCAACTAAACAGAGTTTTTCCAAGCAACTTGAGTTTTTTGGCAAGACATATAAACACCCCGCACCCGCACCACACCACACATCCAGTACTCATGCCTGGCTATAAATTAAACAGGCAAATACTGAACATTCAGCAACAAAAGACAAACCAATGACAGCCATATGGAATTGACATCGGAATTTAAGATTAGAAACAGACTCTTGGCAATGTGGGTAAGAAATAAGGAAACAAAATTTTCTGCTTCTTTTTTTTGATTGTTCATATAATGGACTAGGTAATTGCGGCTTAGAATTAGCTTTTTTATATCGAAAGCTAGCGAATGCTTGAAGGTCATTTACCTGATTACTCGTATATAACTGTCAGGTATATTGACATTTCGATTACATGACGTGAGTGCTCAGGCATCGCTTGGTAGAGATAACCATTCTGTCCATATTGAAACAGACTTTTGCGTCAAGTAATCTGGCACCTGATGGCTGAAAGAAATACACAAAACCACACACGCGACACTTTTCGTGGAACGAAATGAGCTCTACAACCGTGAACGTCCATTAGATGTTGTTGTCGAAATATGTTTTTATGGATTAGATACACAATGGGTACTCTCGGCGAAAACAAAAACCAAAATCCAGAATTAATGGATTAGGCCCGTATGGGTAATGTACTGCTAACATGTAAGACCCAAACATTTCAATTTGCCCCGGAAAACGAAACATGGCTCTTTTAGGCTTCACGAAAAAAGACCCCAATGAAATATACGCCCCCAAAACGGAAAATGCGTTCTCACAATTTGAGACATCTCCCTCAATGAAATAAGTCCATTGTTAAGATGCTGAAATAATAGCCCCGAAATATGAAACGCTCTAATATTTTTAACAAGAACGGTTTCAATTCTATATTTTTAACAAGAAAACGGAAAATCTGCGAACGTTTTGATATCAAATGTTTTCAGACTTGCATTATGATGCCATTGCATTCCAAACATTACACTTCATAAAAAATATAACGAATTTATAATTTGGCAAAATATCCAACAAATTTTATACCTTCGCCCACACTGTGGCCATCGTCCGTCCGTCCTTCTCGTCTGTGAACACATTTTTGCTGATTCCCAAGTCTAGATCGCAATTTAGTCACAACACTTCTCAAATTTGCAGGGGGCTTCACAGAAATAATGGCTCCCATGAAATATAGCCAAAACGAAAATGGAAGAAGGTCTCACAATGGGAAGTCATTATTCCTCAATGATATTTAGAAACAAGGATACAAATCATACATTTGCGTAAAACTAAATTTCAAATGTTGATGGCTTCAGTCGAGATAAGTGCGCCCAATCACAATGTATAGCCCACAAAACGCAAATGGAAGAAGGTCTCACATGGTAACTAGCGAAAGAAAATACATTATTCATGTCACTTCATTATGTGCGCCACACCCTCCAATTACGACAATTCGAGATCATCACCAATAATCATATCATTTCCTGCTCGCTCATACCACTAAAACCTTCAAAATGAGCTCACCGACTATCTCCCCACATCAAAATATCTCACATTTCCTCTGTAAATCGCCCTGCTTGCCCAGTGTCTAGCTCCGTCATACTTGGCCAGCCATATTATCAAGCTCACTTAGACTATTCAGTCCATTGTGATACCACATTGTGTGGAACTTCTCTTCCTTATCACTGATTCGCATTAGAACGGCTCAATAGACAAGGACCTTCCTTTTTATAGCGAGCCAACGGCGTTCCTATTGCAGGTGATGAAAACCACTTAGAGAAGCTCTTGAAAACCCTGCAGAAATTGTCACCAGGTTACTGAGGTTCGGATTAATCCACCGCTGCAAAAACTTTTTGGTGTTGCGTCGAAGCACGTAAATCGAAGCCACGACCTCTGGTGTATGCAGTGCCGGCATTGCTAACCATTGCTCTTTGTGGAGCCAACCGGCGTACTATATAATTAAATCCGATTTCAACCAAATTTGTTACCACTTGACCGATAATATTAAACGTTCTCCTTGTGCCCAAGAATTTGGAGCACCGTCAGGCAAAAACCTCTGAGCTTTTAAGGCATAAAGTGGCAAATCGCCACGGAAGATATAATATGGGAGTATATCTGACAATCTGCGAATCCGACTTCAAGATCAATATTTACCAAGCCTTCAGCGTAGAATATCAATTCATGCTCTCTATGCCAAAAATTTCACGGAAAATCGTTAGTAAACGTTTAGCCTCTAATGGTCATATGATTCTAAATCGGACGAAACATATATGATGGGAGGCTATATCTAATCTGAACCGATTTGGCTGATATCTGCAGGTTTTTCGAGACTCATAAAATATTCGGATGTACCGAATTTTGAAAAAAATCGGATGATAAGGCCCCCCAGACGTTTCCCTTTTTTTCAAGATCGCTGAGTAAACTATATATGGCAGTGCTATATCTAGAATCTGAACCGATTCTTTTTAGCAAAAATCAATGGCCGTATTGTCTCATGTCCCAAAAACACCACCCAATGCCAAATTGATGCGACGTCGGAGCTAACTGCTCGACGTGTACATTTGCATACAAAAAACCATGAACAGACAGGCAGACGGATCAGGACAGAACGGACAGGCAGACGACAGACAGATCAGACAGACACAAAACCGCACAGAGACAACGACGTGACAACAGACAGACAGACGGACAGAGCGAGTACGACAGGATCAGCACAGACAGACAGACAGACAACAGACAGAACGTGACAGCAGACAGACGAACATCGCTAAATCGACTCCAGAATTTAATTCGATATTACATCGCTATACTTAAAGGGTGTGAATACGCCGTCAATAATTTGTTCAAGAAAACGCGTGTAAATCGGTTGACTGAAATCGTTTATTTAAAAACATCAAATTAAATTTCTTTATCAAGTTCAATTAGTATAAAACACTCAGTGAAAAATATATTCAGTTAAGCTTCGCTTTCTCAAATCCGAATGCCAGTGCCTCACGCTTGACACATGCCATCAAGATTTTGCTACAGCCACCTTGTCCAACCTTCTTCGCCGACAGAAAGCCAGTTTGCCTTAACTGCTGCGCCGTCGCTTAGCAGTTTTTTTGGTCTCTTTAGGTTCCGCTTGCACTAACAGTCCGAGCTATTTCTCAATTGGGCGGAGCTACTGGGCGAGGTTGGGACGGTTGCCTGTCCTTGGGAAACCACTCTGCATCGTTGTTGGCGCGTACGTACACTCCATGGCCCTGTTTTTACCGTAATGGCAAGATGCCAAATCCGGCCAAAACGAGTACGGATAGCAAATCGTTCGTTTCTTACGTCGCTTTTGCATCTACGCTACTCTTCTTGCTTGGACGCGGCATTTTTGACAACTATGAAGGGTGAATTTCCAAAATCAAAATAGGAGGCAAACATTCTACAACACACACACTTCAAAATGAGCGTCGTGTTCAGGTTTTTTTAAATGCCAATAGTGAAAGAAAAATACGTCAAGTTATATTGACCAAATTCTCCTGACGTATCAGACTTTTCCTTCTTTGGTGCGTTACATACAATGCACAACTTTATTATACCCTATACACATCTATTGGTGAAGGTATAACAAACATAATAGGCCAATAAACTACTTTAAATAATTGACTATTTTCTCCAAGTGTAAATTATTCCAAATTTTCGTATGCAATACCTGTCGTAGTGTCTCTTATCACTGTACGTTTAATCACACATTTGTATTACGTGCCCTCCTTTGCCTAAATGTATGGATGGACATGGGTGGAATGCCTGTCTAGTGCTCCTCCCTTAGTAGTATATGGTGTATTTGTCTATCTACCCATCTACGATTTTCAATTGCCTTGTACTGCCTGGAGTTCCTGAGCCTAAAGCTCTGAGTTTTATAGAAGAAAACGCCTGGCATTAAAAAAACTTAAAAAAGATGCATAATCAATTTCAATTGCACACAATGAATTTATTTAGTTCTTTTGATTTGTTTTTTTTCCTGTTTTTGTTATTTTCGTTGTTTTTCCTTTCGATATATTTTTTTTTTTGTGATTTTTTTTCTTCTCTTCATTTCAATCGTTTTCT
>PGFW01021136.1:20394-36476 GCA_003123925.1 Haematobia irritans
ATTTTTATCAAAATCACCCACCTATCCCATTAACTACCTTTATTGGTATTTTGTTCCAATTCCATTTGTAAGAAAATTAATTTTCTTAGGAATTCTTCTTTAATTGAAGTCATTTAACAAGCAACGCATATTTATTGGGGCCAATATTTCACATAGAGAAAAAACAAGCTATGAAATAAGACATAAATAAAAATGCAATTGACGGGGGTGGCAGGCAGCAAACATAAAAAAACGAGAATTTAATTAACCATAACAGCGTTTATGTTTCAAATTTTGTATAAGACAAAACAGAAAAACACCGAAGACTTTCTTTTTTAAATATGGACAATCTAATTGTAAAAACCAAATATAATTAAATTTCATAGAATACTTCGAAAATATATTTTGGGGATTTTTATTTTACACCCACAGAAGATAGACAACATAAGAGCGTATGCTGTAACCAACTTTTGTTATATTTAGGTTATTTCACTCTCTGGTTGTTGCCATGTTTAATTGGACGATTTGTTTGCCTGAGGTCTATTATGCACAGCAATAGAAAATAACAGTAACACAGCAACAGCAACAACAACAACAACAACACCAACAATGATAGCAATATCAAATAGAGTAGAAATGGTTACAAGGATCTAAAAACGATAAGAATGTTAAGCCAGAGAGCAAGAGAGAGAGAGAGAGAGGTAACAATGGATGAATAGGATACTAGTCATCCAAAAAGGAGGAGGCACAAGGGATGTATGGCTCGATACAAATCGTTTAAAAGCCATCCATTAGCTTAGTTGAAAACCAACCGGAAAGGGAAGTGAGAATGTTGAACAGGATATTCTAGAGAAGGTGTAAGGGCGAGGAGAAGCATAGGAGATGGAGTAGGATATCTCAGCTAGCTGGTGAGAAAAGGAGGTCGTAGACATAGATATTTAAATTAATAACATTAAAGTTCATCGAAAACAATTAGTTTTGCTTTAGTTGTTTTTGTCCATTGCTGTTTTGCAAGTCTTAGGATATACGATTTCTATACACACAAATCCTAGCATATCCTTTTATTCGCCCTCCTCTGTCTCTCTGTTGTCCTCCAACTTTTTCTCGCTTCTCTACCACATTTGCTGATTTTTGCCTTTTGACTATTTTACGACTACCAAAAGTTTTTTATAGCCATTTTTCGGTAGGGGGAAAATTTATGACCTTTTTTGTTGGGTGTATGGCTTAGCCATGAATCAATGGCCATCTATGGCACATCTGCTATATTAGATCTTTATTTTAATTAAACCAAAATATATTCATGTATATTGATATTTATTATGTACATTCTGTTTCTCACCCTTTCTACAAATTATGCGAGGGTTTGGTCTAAAGAAATTAATATAAGGATTTAAATTAATTTCCGGTTAAGCCAAAGTAGGTTAGGTTAGGTTAACCTAAGCCAAATTAAGCAAAAAGTTTTGTTGTGGAAAATATTCGAGGAATATTTTAAATTGAAAACTATGAAAGGCTAAAAAGCCTATTTAAGGCATATTTTGGGAATCAATAAATACCTCTGTTCTCCTAAATCGGAAAATAATTTTGGCCACTGTAGTTATAAGAATGTAAACCGTGGAAAGGATATGTGACCTATATCTAAATCTCAACCAAATTTGACACACTTGGCGGTAATATCAAAAATACTCTTTTTGTGCAAAATTTGAAGCCAATCAGTATGAAAATATGGCCTCAGGGGCACTGTTACCACAATTGGTAGAAATCCACCAAAAAGAATAGATTTTTTACTGTTTGCTACTTTGGTAGCAATCTTGATATTTTGGAAGATTTCTCTCAAAGTAAGAGGTACTTCTATTCTTTATATCAAAGGATCTTTCTATAGAAATAAAATGTTGACAAAATTTTCTATAAAAATAAAATTTTGACAAAATTTCCTAAAAAATAAAATTTTCTATAGAATTAAAATTTTGACAAAATTTTCTACTGAAATAAAATTTTGACGAAATTTTCTATTAAAATAAAATTTTGACAAAATTTTATATAGAAATAAAATTTTTACACAATTTTCTATAGAAATAAAATTTTGACAACATTTTATATAGAAACAAAATTTTTACAAAATTTTCTATAGAAATAAAATCTTGACACAATTTTCTTCAGAAATAAAATGTTGACATAATTTTCTATAGAAATAAAATTTTGACAACATTTGCTATAGAAATAAAATTTAAACAAAATTTCCTATTGAAATAAAATTTTGTATAAAATTTTCTATACAAATAAAATTTTTACCAAAATATTTATAGAAATAAAATTTTGAGAAACTTTTCTATAGAAATAAAATTTTGACACAATTTTCTACAGAAATTAAATTTTGAAAAAAAAAAATCTATAAAACAAAATTTTGACACAATTTTTTATAGAAGACAAATTTTTGAGAAAATTTTCTAAAAGAAGTAAAATTATAGAGAAATAAATTTTTGAAGAAAATATCTATAGAAATAAAATTTTGACACAATTTTCTACAGAAATAAATTTGAAAAAAAAATCTATAAAACTAAAATTTTGACACAACTTTTTATAGAAACAAAATTTTTGAGAAAATTTTCTAAAGAAGTAAAATATAGAGAAATAAAATTTTGAGAAAATTTTCTATAGAAATAAAATTTTGACAAAATTTTTTACAGAAATAAAATTTTGAAAAAAACATTTACAAAACTAAAATTTTGACAAAAATTTTTATAGAAACAAAATTTTTGAGAAAATTTTCTAAAGAAATAATAATAGAGAAAATAAAATTTAAGAAAATTTTCTAAGAAATAAAATTTAGGACAAATTTTCTACAGAAATAACAATTTTGACGAAAATTTCCTATAGAAATAAAATTTTGAGAAAATTTTCTATAAACCTAAAATGTGGACAAAATTTTATATAGAAATAAAATTTCGACAAAATTTTTTATAGAAATTAAGTTTTGACAAAATTTTCTATAGAAATAAAATTTTGAAAAAAATTCCTATAGAAATAAAATCCTGAAGAAATTTTCTTTTGGAAAAAATAACTTTCTATAAAAGTAAAAGTTTGACAACATTTTGTATAGAAATAAAATGTTTGAGAAAATGTTCTAAAGAAATAAAATGTTTGAGAAAATGTTCTAAAGAAATAAAATTTTGAGAAAATTTTCTACAGAAATAAAATTTTGAGAAAATTTTCAATGTAAATTAAATTTTAAGAAAATTTTCAAAAAAAAAAATAAAATATAGACAAAATTTTTTACAGAAATAAAATTTTGACAAATTTTTTTATAGAAACAAAATTTTGACCACAATTTTCTATAGATATAAAATTTTGACAAAAAATTTTCTATAGAAATAAAACACACAGAAATTTTCTATAGAAATAAAATTATGGACAAAATTTCCTTATAAAAATCTAAAATTTGGACAAAATTTTCTATAGAAATAAAATTTTGACAAAATTTTCTATAGAAATAAAATTATGACAACATTTTCTATAAAACTAAAATTTGGACAAAATTTTCTATAGAAATAAAATTTTGAACAAATTTTCTATAGAAATAAAATACTGAGAGAATTTTCTATAGGAATAAAATTTTCTATAGAAATAAAATTTTGACCAAATTTTTTATAGAAATAAAATTTTGTTGTTGTTTTTTTTTGTTTTATTTCAGCTTAAAACCATGCATTGACTAAACTTAACGAACAGAGGAAAATAATGTTTGTCAAATGTATTTGGTCAAAGCCCTATAGACTGCAATATGGTTGGATGGACGCACGTTCGGAATTACCACATTCCTCATCAGCATCCTCTACTTGCAGCAAAACTATCAACCAATTATCAGAATAAATTCAGGCAGTTCATTAAACCTAACAATGAACCACACTTGAACCCTCCGGAAAAAAGTTTTACATGATAGCCGCTTATGCGAAATAAATTGTTCAAACAAAATCTCTTTTCCTTTGCCACCGTTCAAATCATCGATTGTAGTGCAGTTGGCTGGTTTATTTTGAGACGTGTTTCCTCTCTTTCTCGTTTTCTTTGTTATTGTGGTTTTGTTCTTTCATTGTTGTTATTTCATCACTTAAAACCATCTGACTTGTCAAACTAACAAGTGTAAGCTTATACCAACAGAGGAAAATATGTTTGTCAAATTTATCTGGGCAAAGCCTTATAGGCCAAAACAAAAACAAATCGGATATATAAAATTTTGACAAAATTTTCTATAGAAATTAAATTTTGAAAAAATTTTCTATAGAAATAAAAATTTGAAAAAAAAATTCTATAGAAATAAAATCCTGAGAAAATTTTCCTTAGAAAAAAAAAGTTTCTATAAAAGTAAAAGTTTGACATAATTTTGTATAGAAATAAAATTTTGGAGAAAATGTTCTAAAGAAATAAAATTTTGAGAAAATTTTCTATAGAAATAAAATTTTGAGAAAATTTTCCAAAAGAAATAAAATTTTAAGAAAATTTTCTAAGGAACTAAAATATAGACAAAATTTTTTACAGAAATATAATTTTAATACATTTTTTTATAGAAATAAAATTTTGACCAAAATTTTCTCTAGAAAGAAAATTTTGAAAAACAAATTTCTATAGAAATCAGAATACCGAGAAAATTTTCTACTAGAAATTTAAAATTTTGAAAAATTTTCTATAAAAACAAAAATGTGGACAAAATTTTCCATAAACTAAAATATTGGACAACTAAATCTATAGAAATAAAAATTTGGAAAAAAAAAAATTTCTTATAGAAATAAAATACCTGAGAATATTTTCTATAGCAATAAATTTTCTTTAGAAATAAAATTTTGACAAATTTTTTTATAGAAATAAAAATTTGACAAAATTTTCTATAGAAATAAAATTATGACAAAATTTCCTATAAAACTAAAAATTTGGTACAACATTTTCTATTACAAAAAATTTTGACAAATATTTTTACTAGAAATAAATTTTGACAAAATTTTCTATAGAAATAAAATTATGACAAAATTTTCTATAAAACTAAAATTTGGACAACATTTTCTATACAAAAAAATTTTTGACAATATTTTTATAGAAATAAAATTTTGACAAATTCTTTCTATAGAGAATAATAAAATTTCTATAGAAAAATTTCTCACGCAGTAGTGAGCTTATAGGTGGACAAAAATTTCAAAATTTTTTTTCTTTGGAAAATTTTGTCTAAATTTTATTTATACAGAAATTTTTTTAAAATGTTATTTTTATACAAAAATTTGTTAACACTTTATTTCTATAGAAAATATTGTCAAAATTTGATTTATATAGAAAATTTGCCCAAAATTTTATTTCTATTGAAAATTGCCAGAAATTTATTTCTTATAGAAATTTGTCAACGTTTTATTTCTTATAGAAAATTTTTAATTACTATAGAAAAATTTGCCCAAAATTTTATTTCTATAAGAAAATTTAGTCAAAAATTTTATTTTTCTCTGAAAATTTGTCAAAATGTTATTTCTATAGAAAATTTTTGTCAAAATTTAATCTATAACAAATTTGTAAAAATTTATTTCTATGAAAAATTGTCAAAATTTTATTGCTATAAAAATTTGTCGAAAAATTTATTTCTATAAGAAAACTTTTGTCAACATTTTATTTCTACAGAAAATTGCCCAAATTTTATTTCTATAGAAAATTTTGTCAAAATTTTATTTCTACAGAAAATTTTGTTAAAAATTTTATTTCTATAGAAAATTTTGTCAAAATTTTATTTCTATAGAAAATTTTGTCAAAATGTTAATTTCTATAGACAATGTTGTCAATATTTTAGTTCTATAGAAAATTTTGTCAAAATTTTATTTCCATAGAAAATTTTGTCAAAATTTTAGTTCTATAGAAAATTTTGGCAACATTTTATTTCTATAGAAAATTTTGTCAAATATTTTATTTCTAAAGAAAATTTCATCAAAATCTTATTTCTATAGAAAATTTTGTCAAATATTTATTTCTAAAGAAAATTTCGTCAAAAATTTATTTCTATAGAAAATTTTGTCAAAATTTTATTTCTGTAGAAAATTTTGTCACAATTTTAAAAATTTTACAAACACTCTTTTTCTCTATTGGTTAAGCTACTCTTGTAGTTTGGTCAACGAAATGTTTTTAAAGCTGAGATCAAAACAACAAATATGATTGAAGTACAAAACAAAAAAAAAAACAAAAATTTTATTTCTTTAGAAAATGTTGTCAAACTTTTATTTCTATAGAACATTTTTTTCAATATTTTAATTTTATGGAAAATTTGTGAGGAAGAATATTTTGCAAGATTTACCAAAACGTCAAACAATTCTACCAATCTGCCATACAGTAAAAAATTCTACCATTTTGGCAAAGCTGGCCACCACCATATTAGGTGAATATTGTACTGCATTAGCCATTCTCGTGAGAATTTGCGGCAGTCTATGGTGTTTTTTCGAGTTAAAGACACAATGTGTAGATATTCTAATGTCAACATTTTTTGGAACATTGCTTACTTAACCATATTGCCACCTTTTTTATTCTAAATATTTCAGTCTGAAAACCACTACAGTGCTTAGGTAATCTTTTCGTTTTTTTTTTTTTTAATTTCCAGTTCTTTAGAATATACTCCGAAATACACTTGTCCACCCAATTTGGAGCCATCGTGTTAAAAATCTGTTATAAGGTCAGTCCCAGGGGTTTCTGTACTTTGTAGGTCTGTTTACTCTTTATAATGAAATTATCCTATTACAAAAAGAAACTCCCTCGTACAATTTAAATATATTCCTATAAGAAAAACTCTCCCTACACAAAATTTCATGAAGATATCCTATAAAAAATTACCTCATCTAGCAGGGGAAACAACAAAGAGATGAAAAAATAGATAGACAGACAGACAGACAGACACAATAATGAACGGACAAACGGATAATCTCTTCCCATGGTGGAGGACATACAATTTTAAAAGCCATTTCAATTTATTTTGAATTAATGCTGGTTCATTACAAACACGAATACACAGAGAGAGAGAGATCAATAACTAATTAATTTATTTTGTATCAAAATCACCCACCTATCCCATTAACTACCTTTATTGGTATTTTGTTCCAATTCCATTTGTAAGAAAATTAATTTTCTTAGGAATTCTCATTTAATTGAAGTCATTTAACAAGCAACGCATATTTATTGGGGGCCAATATTTCACATAGAGAAAAAAACAAGCTATGAAATAGACATAAATAAAAATGCAATTGACGGGGGTGGCAGGCAGCAAACATAAAAAAACGAGAATTTAATTAACCATAACAGCGTTTATGTTTCAATTTTGTATAAGACAAAACAGAAAAACACCGAAGACTTTCTTTTTTAAATATGGACAATCTAATTGTAAAAACCAAATATAATTAAATTTCATAGGAATACTTCGAAAATATATTTTGGGGATTTTTTATTTTACACCCACAGAAGATAGACAACATAGAGCGTATGCTGTAACCAACATTTGTTATATTAGGTCTGTTTTATTTTAGTACTCGATGCATCATTTGTATGTATCCAGAATATCTCATCAGTTGTTGTTGTTGGTGTAACAGTTTTTAATGTAGTTTAATCCATTTTGTTCTAAGCTTAGATAGTTCAATTAGTAGCCAGATTAAGAAACTCTGCGATAAGGTGGGGTGTGTCCAGAGTGATCTTTTGGTGAGACGGGTGGGCTTAGCTGGGCAAGCGAAATGGTGACGAGTGTCATGTGGCCCTTGATTACAGTAGATGCCTTCTGTAGCTGAAGTGTTGAGGAAGCTACAAGGTTAATTCTGTTTCCTCGAGTCCGACCCCAGCCGCCATCTCAACCCAAGGAGAGAGAGCCTGCCCACGGCAGATTCAGGATAGTTTCTGGCCCAACTAAGACTATGCGGAAAGCTGTTTATCACAAGTAACATCTTGTGATGACAACCTCCGACCAGCAGAATATACGTAAGGGTTGATCTTTCACCTTCTAGAGCCGAGATCCAGCGTTACAAAAGAGAGCCTCTAGATCAGGCAGACATACCAGACAGGTCTGAACAGGATTCATGAGGATACTGTAGCTGAAGCGTGAGAAGCTAAAGGTTAATTCTGTTTCTCGGAGTCCGGACCATTGCCATGAACCGGAGGAGAGAGACCTCCACGGCAGATCATGATAGTCTTTGGGGGCCCATACTAAGACTATCGAACTTTTTTATCAATAACATCTTGTGATAGACAACCTCCACCCAGGAAATGTAAGGGTTGATCTCCACCTCTAGAGCCAGAGATCAAGCGTTAAAAAAGAGAGCCTCTAGATCAGGCAGATACAGACAGGTATGACAGGATTCATGAGGATACTGTAGCTGAAGCGTGAGAAGCTACAAGTTAATCCTGTTCTCTGGAGTCCGACCCCGCCCTAGCACCGGAGGAGAGAGACCTCCACGGCAGCCGACAGAGTAGTTTTGGCCCAACAAAAGATTAGGAAGTGCAGCCGCCTCAATTCATACTTATCAGTGATTGATTACGCAGCGTCAGGTTAGGTTAGGTGGCAGCCCGATGTATCAGGCTCACTTAGACTATTCAGTCCATTGTGATACCACATTGGTGAACTTCTCTCTTATCACTGAGTGCTGCCGATTCCATGTTAAGCTCATGACAAGGGACCTCCTTTTATAGCAGGAGTCCGAACGGCGTTCAATTGCACTGAAACCACTTAGAGAAGCTTTGAAACCCTCAGAAATGTCACCAGCATTACTGAGGTGGGATATACCACGTGAAAAACTTTTTGGTGTTCGGCTGAAGCAGGAATCGAACCACGACCTTGTGTATGCAAGGCGGGCTGCTAACCATTGCACACGGTGGCTCCCGTAGCTTGCAGCGTCATCTGTAATCAAGGGCCACATGACACTCGTCACCTTTTGCTTGCCCAGCTAAGCCACCCGTCTCACCAAGATCACTCTGGACACACCCCATCCTTTCGCAGAGTTCTTGATCTGGCTACATTGAACTACAAGCTTAGAACAAAATGGATAAACTACATTAAAAACTGTTACAAACAACAACAACAACTGAGTGAATATTTTCGATCAATACAAATGATGCATCGAGTACTATAAATAAAACAGATGACCTAAATAACACAAATGGTTGGTTACCAGCATATCCGCTCTATGTTTCTATCTACTGTGTGGTGTAAAATAAAAATCCCCAAATTATTTTCGAGTATTCTATGAAATTTATTAATATCTTGGTTTTTACAAATTAGATTGTCATATTTAGAAAAAGAAAGTCTTCGGTGTTTTTTCTGTTTTGTCATCTTCATACAAATATTGAAACATAAATCGCTGTTTATGGTTAATTGAATTCTCGTTTTTTTTATGTTTGCTGCCCTGCCACCTGCCGTCAATTGCATTTTGTATTATATGTCTATTTCATAGCTTGGTTTTTTTCTCTATGTGAATATTGGCCCCAATAAATATGCGTTGCTTGATTAAATGACTTGCATTAAATGAGAATTCCTAAAAGAATTAATTTCTTACAAATGATTGGAGACAACAATACCAATATAAGGTATTAATGGGATACGGTGGTGATTTTGATACAAAATAAATTTAATTAGTTTATTGATCTCTCTCTCCTGTGTTTCGGTGTTTGTAAATGATACCAGCATTAATTCAAATAATTGAAATGGCTTTTAAAATTGTATGTCCTCCACCATGGGAAGAGGATATATGTTTGTCCGTTGCATTATTGTTGTCTGTCTGTCTGTCTGGTCTAATCTATTTTTTCTCTCTTCTAGTTGTTCCCCTGCTAGATGAGGTAATTTATTTATCAGGATAATCTTCGATGAATTTTTGTGTAGGGAGAGTTTTTCTTATAGGAATATATTGTAAATATGTACGAGGGAGTTTCTTTTTTAATTAGGATATATTTCATTATAAAGGAGTAAACAGACTACAGTAAGGAACCCTGGACTGACCTTATAAGATTTTTACAACGATGGCTCGCAAATTGGGTGGACAAGTGTATTTTCGTGAGTATATTCTAAGAACTCGAATTAAAAAAAAAAAAACGAAAAAGATTACCTAAGCACTGTAGTGGTTTTCAGACTGAAATATTCTAGTAATCAAAAAAGGTGGCAATAGTGGTTAAGTGAAGGCAATGTTCGCCAAAAAATGTTGACTTAGATAATCTACACATTGTGTCTTTAACTGCGAAAACACCATAGACTGCCCGCGAAATTCTCACGAGAATGGCTATATGCAGTACAATATTCCCCTGTAATATGGTGTGTGGCACGTTTGCCAAACTGGTAGAACTTTTTATGTATGGCAGATTGGTAGAGATTGTTGACAGTTTTGGTAAATCTGTGCAAAACTATTACTTCCCACAAATTTCATAAATTAAAATATTGAAAAATGTTCTTATGAAATAAAGTATTGACAACTTTCTAAAAAAGTAAATATTTTTGTTTTTTTTTTTGTTTTTTACCTTCAATATATTTGTTGTTTTGAATCTCCAGCTTTAAAAAACATTTCGTTGACGCAAACCTACAAGAGGTAGCTTACGCAATAGAGAAAAAGAGTGTTTTGTAAAATTTTTAAATTAGTGACAGTAAATTTTTCTACAGGAAATAAAAAATTTTGACAAATTTTCTATAGAAATAATATTTATTGACGAATATTTTCTTTTAGAATAAATATTTGACAAAATTTTCTATAGAAATAATGATTTTGATGAAATTTTCCTTTAGAAATAAAATATTTGACAAAATTTTCTTAGAAATAAAATTTTGGGCCAAAATTTTTCTATATAACTAAAATTTTGACAAAATTTTCTATGGAAATAAAATTTTTGAACAAAATTTTCTATAGAACTACAAATAGTATGATCACATTGTCTATAGAAATTAACATTTTGACAAAATTTTCTAATAGAAATAAATTTTTACAAACTTTTTTAGAAAAAAAATTTTTCTAAAAAATTTCTGTAGAAATAAAATTTTGACAAAATTTCGCATTGAAATAAAATTTGGGCAATTTTCTGTAGAAATAAAATGTTGACAAAATTATTCTTATAGAAATAAATTTTGACAAATTTTTATAGCAATAAAAATTTTGACAATTTTTCAATAGAAATAAATTTTTACAAATTTGTTTATAGATTAAATTTTGACAAAAATTTTCTATAGAAATAACATTTTGGAACAAATTTTCAGAGAAATAAAATTTTGACTGAAATTTTCTATTAGAAATAAAATTTTGGGCAAATTTTTCTATATAATTAAAATTTTTATAAGAAATAAATCGTTGACAAATCTTCTATAAGAAATTAAATTTCTGGCAAGTTTTCAATAGAAATAAAATTTTGGCAAATTTTTATATAAATCAAATTTTGACAATATTTTCATATAGAAATACAAGTGTTAACTAAATTTTTGTATAAAATTAGGACATTAAAAAATTCTGTATAAATAACAATTTAGACAGAAATTTTCCAAAGAAAAAAAATTTTTGAAATTTTTGGTCCACCTATAAGCTCACAACTCTGCGTGAGAAATTTTCCGTATAGAATAGTTTTATTTCTTATAAAGAAAAAAGATTTTGGTCAAAAAATTTTATTTCTATAAAAACTAATATTGGTCAAAATTTTTTCTGTATTTAGAAAATTTGTCCTAAGATTTTAGTTTTTATAAGAAAATTTTGTCATAATTTTTATTCTTCTAATAGAAACATTTTGTTATCAAATTTATTTCTAGTAGATTGTTTGGGTCAACTTTTTGTAATAGAAAATGTTGCTTACCAAATTTTTAGTTTTTGATAGGAATGATTTTGTCATAATTTATTTCTATAGAAATTTTGTCAGATTTTATATCTTCTATAAAAAATTTTTTGTGTCAAAGAATTTTATTTCTAAAGAAAATTATTGCTAATGTAAAATGATTCTTCAGGGTATTTTATTTCTATAGAATTTTTTTTTTATTTCCACATTCCTTTATTGTCTATAGATTTATTGTCCAATATTTTAGTTTTATGGAAAAATTTTGTCCACATTTTGCTTTTATAGATAAATTTGTTCAAAATTTTTAAATTTCTAAGTAGAAAATTTTCCTCGGTATTATGATTTCTAATTAGAAATTTGTTTTCGAAAATTTTCTTGTATCTAAGAGAAAAGTTTTGGTTCAAAATTTTTATTTCTATAAAAAAATGTATGATAAAATTTATTTGACTGTTGAAAAAAATTTTGTTAATATTTTAGTTCCTTGAAAATTTGCTTAAAATTTTATTTCTTTGAAGATTCTGACACAAATTTTATTTCTATATGATTGTCAAAATTTAATTTTCTTTAGAACAGTTTTCTCCAAAATTTGTATTTCTATACAAAATTATTGTTCGAAACTTTTACTTTTATAGAAACTTTTTTTTTCTAAGAAATTTTCTCAGGATTTGACTTTGTGTGTGTGTTTTGCAAATTTTATTTCTATAGAAATTGTTTTAAAGATTTAATTTCTTATAGAGATAATCTTTTGTCAAAATTTTATATATCCGATTTGTTTTTGTGTGTTGGCCTATAAGGCTTCTGCCCCAATAAATTTTGACAGAACGAGTGATTTTCCTCTGTTGGTATAAGCTACATTGTTGAGTTGCAAGGTCAGAATGGTTTTAAGTGTGAAATAATCAGGACAATGAATAGAAACCGAACAATAAGTCAAAGGAAAACGAGGAAAGAGAGGAAACACGTTTTAACTCAAAATAAAACCAGCCAATGCCACTACAATCGAATGATTTGAACGGTGGCAAAGGGAAAAGAGATTTTGTTTGAACCAATATTTCGGCATAAGCAGGTATCATGTAAAACTTTTTTCCGGAGGGTTGATAGTGGTGGTTCATTGTTAGGTTTAATGAACTGCCTGAATTTATTCTGATAATTATGGTTTGAATAGTTTTGCTGCAAGTACGAGGTTGCTGAATGAGGAATGTGGTAATTCGAACGTGCTCATCCAATCCATATTGCAGTCTATAGGGCGTTTGAGCCAATACATTTGAAACATTATTTTCCTCTGTTCGTTAAGTTTAGTCAATGCATGGGTTTTTAAGCTGAAATACAAACCAAACAAAAAAAACAACAAAATTTTATTTCTATAAAAATGTGTCAAAATTTTTTTTATAGAAATTTTAAATTTTATTCTATAGAAAACATCTTCGCAGAATTTTATTTCTATAAAAATTTGTGTGCAATTTCAGAAAATTGTAAATGTATTTCTAGAGAAAGATTTTGTCCACAATTTGTAGTTTACTACAAAAAATGTTTGTCAAAATTGTTATTTCTATAGAAATTTTGTCAAGCATTTTATTTCTATAGATAAAGTTTTCGTCCAAATTTAGATTTATTTAAGGGCTGAAATTTTGTCAAATTTTATTTCTATAGAAATTGTTTGTGTATTATTTTTATTTCTTAATAGAAATTTTTTGTCAAATTTTATATCTATAGAAAATTGGGGCTCAAAATTTGTTGTCTATAAAAAAATTTGTTCAAAATTTTATTTCTTGTAAAAAATTTTGATCTATGCTTTTATTTTTTTTTTTGAAAATTTTCTTAAAATTTTAATTTACATTGATAAATTTTCACATCAAAAATTTTCTTTTGTAGAATTTCTCAAAAATTTTAATTTCTTTAGACAATTTTCTCAACATTTTATTTCTTTAGAACATTTTCTCAAAGTGTGTGTGTGTGCAAAATTTGTAACTTTAACTTTTATACGAAAGTTATTTTTTCCAAAAAGAAAATTTCTTCAGGGATTTTATTTCTATAGAATTTTTTCAAATTTATTTTATAAGAAGAATTTGTCAACAATTAATTTCTAATAAAAAATTTTGTAAATTTTTTATTATATAAGAACATTTTGGCCAAGTTTTAGTCTTATAGAAAATTTTCTCAAATTTTATTTCGTATGGAAATTTCTATCACAATTTATTTCATGTAAAAATTTTGTCCAAAAAAACAATAAAATTTTAATTTCTTAGAAAATTTTCTTAAATATTTTATTTTCTCTATAAGTTATTTCTTTAGAAAATTTTCCTCAAAAATTTTGTTTTCTATAAAAATTTTTGTCAAAATTTTAGTTTTGTAAATGTTTTTTTCAAAATTTGGGTGGGAGTTTCTGTAAAAAATTTTGTCAAAATTTTGATTTCTATAGAAATTTTCTCAAATTTTATTTTCTAATATTTTACTTCTTTAGAAATTTTTCTCAAAAATTTTTTTCTATAAAAAGGTGTAAATTTTAGGTTTTTATAATTTTTTTTTCAAACCTTTATTTCTGTAGAAAATCTGTGTCAAAGATTTTATTTCTATAGATATTTTTCCTTCAAAATTTATTTCTCTATAATTTTACTTCTTTTAGAAAATTTTCTCAAAAATTATGTCTTCTAGTAAAAAATCTGTGTCAAAATGTTTCGTTTTATTAGATTTTCTTTTTTACAAAATTTGATTTCTAGTAAGAAAATTGTGTCAAAATTGTGTTTCTATAGAAAAGTTTTCTCAAAATTTTATTTTATAAATATTTGGTAAAAATTTTATTTGTATAGAAATTTATACAAAAGTTTTATTTCGCTAAGGAATTTTTGTTTAATTTTATTTCTATAGGCAAATGTTTGTAAAATTTTTATTTTCTATAGAAAATTAAACATTTTATTTCTGAAGAATTGTGTCAGATTTTATCTTCTACTAGAAAATTTTGTAAAAATTTTGTTTCTAATTATAAAATGTTCGTCAAAAATTTATTTCTATAGAAATTAGTGTAAAAATTTTATTTCTATATAAATTTTGTCAAGACTTTTAATTTTAATAGAAAATTTCCGCGTTCAAAAATTGTTTTTATTTCAAGTATGACATTTGTCAAAATTTTAATTCCTAATAGAAAATTTCTATTTTTTAGGAAATTTTCAAAATTTTATTTTTATAGAAAATTTTGTCAACATTTTTAATTTCTGATAGAAAGATCCTTTGATATTAAAGAATTAGCAAGTACCTCTCTTACTTTGAGAAGAAATCTTCCAAAATATAAGATTTGCTACCAGAAGTAGGCAAACAGTAAAAAATTATTGTTGTTTGGTGGATTTTCTACAATTTGGTAACGTGCCCTTGAGAGCATGATTTTCATAACTGATGTGGCTTCAAATTTATGCAACAAAAAGGAGTATTTTTTGATATTACGCCAAGTGTGTCAATTTGCTTGAGATTTAGATATAGGTCACATATCTTTCCAACGGTTTACATTCTATAACTAGGCAGTGGCAAAATTATTTTCCGATTAGAGAACAGAGGTATTTTATTTGATTCCCAAATATGCTTAAATAGCTTTTTTAGCCTTTCATAGTTTTTTCATTTAAAATGACTTCCTCGAATATTTTTACAAAAAACTTTTTTGCTTTAAGTTTGGCTTAGGTTAACCTACTACCTAGCTTTTGGATTAACCGGAATATTAATTTAAATCTTATATTCTTTCTTTTAGACCAAAACCTGAGTCGCAGTAATTTGTAGAAAGGGTCGGAGAAACAGAGATGACATAATGAAATTTATTCAATATACATGAATATATTTTGGTTTAATTAAAATAAAGATCTAATACTACGCAGCATGTGGCCATAGCCTTGGCTCATTGATTCATGGCTAAGGCCATACCCAAAACAAAAAGGTCATTAACATTTTCCCCCTACTGAAAAATGGGCTATAGAAAAACTTTTGGTAGTCGTAAATAGTCAAAGGCCACAAATCAGCAAATGTGGTAGAGAAGCGAGAAATAAGTTGGAGGAGGAAACAGAGAGACAGAGGAGGGCGAATAAAAGGATATGCTAGGATTTGTGTGTAATAGAAATCGTATATCTAAGACTTGCAGAAAGCAATGACAAAAACAAGCTAAAGCCAAAACTATTTGTTTCGATTGAAACTTTAATGTTATTAATTTAAATTATCTATGTCTAAGACTCCTTTTCTCAACTCAGCTTAGCTGATGATATCCTCACTCGCCATCTCCTATGCTTCTCATGCCCTTACCCTTTTCTAGAAATATCCTGTTCAAACCACTTTCACTTCCTTCTCCGGTT
>PGFW01021136.1:46667-64760 GCA_003123925.1 Haematobia irritans
TTAATTCCAGTTCTTTAGAATATTACTCACGAAATAACACTCGTCCCCCAATTTTGAAGCCATCGGTGTAAAATCTGTATAAGGTTTCCAGTTCCCAGGGGTTTCCTGTACTTGTAGGTACTGTTTACTTTTCATAATTTGAATATATCCTGTATTACAAAAGAAAACTCCCTCCGTACAAATGTTAAAATAATTATTCCTATAAGAAAAACTCTCCCTACACAAAATTTCATGGAAGAATATCTTAAAAAAGTTACCTCCATCTAGCAGGGGAAACCAACAAAGAGAATGAAAAACAATAGATAGACAGACAGACAGACAGACGACACATTAATGATGCACGGACAAACGGATAAATCTTCCCATTGGTCGATGAGGACATACCAATTTTAAAAGCCCATTCAATTTATTGAATTAATAGACTGGTTCAATTACAACCGAATACACAGAGAGAGAGAGATCAATAACTAATTAATTTACGTTTTGTATCAAAATCACCCACACTATCCCATAACTACCTCTTATTGGTATTTTGTTCCAATTCCATTTGTAAGAAATTAATTGTTCTTAGGAATTCTCATTTTAATTGAAGTCATTTAACAAGCAACGCATATTTCATTGGGGCCAACTATTTCAGCATAGAGAAAAAAACAAGCTATGAACATAGACATAAATAAAAATGGCAATTGACGTGGGGTGGCAGGCAGCAAAACATAAAAAAAACGAGAATTATAATTTAACCATAACAGCGTTTTATGTTTCAAATTTTGTATAAGACAAAACAGAAAAACACCGAAGACTTTCTTTTTTAAAATAATGGACAATCTAATTGTAAAAAAAAAACCCAAAAATTATAATTAAATTTTTTCATAGAGATCTCCTCTCTATTTTTTATTTTGTTTTTCATAATAACCGCACAAAATGTAATCAAACATTGCAAAATAAGAGTTTTTTTGTGGTAGTGTTTTGGTACGTTTTTTTCAAATTTTGGTAGATTATTTTTGGCTCGAATGACAATCGAGTTCAGAAGTCCGTCGCAGTGTATAACGGGGGAAGGCCAACACCAGTCGGCGACAATGAGAGACGGCTACATAGCCGATCGATATTAGATCGATGCTATCTGATGTCGCCAGATACTTAAACAGTAACATCTTGCTTCTGAAGCTATAAATACAAGATGGATTACCGAAGTGAGAGTCCTCACATCAAGGGACATTTCTTCGTGTGTCCTGCGAAGCCTACAGATCTGACTTTAACTTCACTCTGGACACATACCGTAGAATTAGGCCGAATCGTCGATCGGGATGTAGACGATTGAAGTGTCAATGATCTCATTGTCATTGCCTTTTCCCTTTTCCTATATTCTGTGAAACGTCGCAGAAGTGAACACTTACCCTCGCCTAAATGATGTCCCCATTTGGAAGGTGTTCCCTTATGAGATGTTAATTTAACGGCCATTTTCATATAGCTGTGTTAGGCTTTAACTACAAGATGACAGATATATCCATAGTTCGGTTTAAAAGTTCATTAGCCAACAGAGCACTAATGGAGCTTTACGAAAATGGGTGTAAATGTGATAATATAGCACACGTCTCTTGCAAATTGTCCACTTTTGGGATGTGTCCGGATTTCAGAGTGTCGCAGATTGATATACAAATTCCAGGGCAACAACAACCGGTAGATGATTAGGACTTGTGGTGAGGTTATGAAGACTAATTAGTGGTGATGTCACCTGGAAACCCCACAGGACTTGCAACAATTATATACCCCCTGGGAAAAGAATATTCTGGTATATTAGTTTAGAAGCAGAAAATGTATATTTCTCACCCTCCTTGAGCTGTGGGGATCACAAACATCACTCCTAAATGGCAAAACTAATTTAACCAAGCGTAACAAAGCTTGTCTGGTAAAGATAATACCTATTTGCATCCAAAGAAATGGGATATGTATCCCTATGTAAACGAATCTGACAATTATGATTCATAACCTCAAGGGTGTTTTATATCAGACAGAGTCCAATTAAAAACAACAAGTCCTTAACCTTAAGGACCTCATACTGCAAATGTATACATGTGACCCAAAATATTTTCAAAAGGATAAAGTAAACTTTTCTGTTGTTAACTTCGACAAAAAAAAAAAACAACAACAACAAAAATATATTTATTGTGAATATCCTTTAAAGTCCTCATATCCTCTTTTTTTACTTTTACCACATTTGTCCTTCTTTATTGTCATTGCAAACTTGAAAGTGGTTTCGATGAGAATATACGCATATGTCCGTTTCTTGTATGAGAGAAAAAAGGATATGGTAAAAATAAAAAACTTGTCTCACCCACTTCATTCTATCTCTGTCTCTCTCTCTCTCTCTCTCTCTTGTCCATACCTCTCTTTTCTCACTACTCAATTCATTTGCCATTGCTCTACCACAGTTTTCCTTTTGGTTTCACAATAAAAATTATCAACGTATGGAAACGGATGTTGCGGTTACAGGAAGTTTGTAATTTAAAAACACACCAACAATAATAAAAATAATAATAATAACGACAACAACAGCAACAAGAACATGAACCAAACAACAAAAACAATAATAATGACTCCACAACCTTGGTAATACTCAAATTATGTTATTAGTAGGCTTAAAAATAAGTTAGTCAGCCAACCAGTCAGCGAAGCAACCATCCTGTCGTCCAACTTAAACACAGGCACAGGCAGTGAGACAATCAGCCGTTCATCGAGGCAGGTCAAACCATCCAGCAGTATGGCAGAGGCAGAACTGACAAATGAAAAACGGTAGTACGTTTAGCTTGTGACGAATGTGGTGAACCCTCTAGCACAAAAGATATTAATCAGAATTGTGGAAAGAGCGATAAAACTGTAAGGGAATTAAGAAACAACTGGCTGTTTTTTTCTTGTAGAAAAAATCCACATAACAAAAATCTCTAAAATTGTGGGAGACATCAAGGAATCGTTCTAACCAATTTGGATCCATTGCGTTTTAACCACCACAAGTTAAATGTCAAATAAAATTTTGACAAACTTTCTAAAGAAATAAAATTTTGACAAAATTTCTTAGGGAAATAATATTTTGAGAAAATTTCCTATAGAAATAAAAGTTTGACAAATTTTCTATAGAAATAAAATTTTAACAAAATTTTCTTTAGAAACAAAATTTTCAAAAAATTTCTACAGAAACAAAATTTTGGTAAAATTTCGACAAAATTTTCTACAGAAATAAAATTTTGCCAAAATTTCTTATAGAAATAAAATTTTTAGAAAATTTCCTATAAAAATAAAATTTTGACAAAATTTCCTATAGAAATAAAAATTGTACAAAATTTTCTGTAGAAATAAAATTTTGAGAAAATTTCCTATATAAAAAAAATTTCGACAAAATTTTCTACAGAAATAAAATTTTGACAAAATTTCTTAGAGAAATAAAATTTTGAGAAATTTTCTATAGAAATACAATTTTGACAAAATTTTCTATAGAAATAAAATTTTAACAATATTTTCTTTAGAAATAAAATTTTTACAAAAATTTCTATAGAAACAAAATTTTGACAAAATTTTCTATCGAAATTTTCTTTAGAAATAAAATTTTCACAACTTATTGTTTGGTAGATTTTTCAAAATATCCTTTTGAAGAAATAAAATTTTGACAAAATATCCTACAGAAATAAAATTTTGACAAAATTTTGAGAAAATTTTCTACAGAAACAATATTCTGACAAAATTTTCTATAGACATAAAAAAAAAAAAATATAAAGGATTAAATTTTGACAAATTATTCTATAGAAATAAAATTTTGACAAATTTTTCTATAGAAATAAAATTTTCACAAAATTTAATTTAGAAATAAAATCTTCATACAAATTTCTACAGAAACAAAATTTTCTATAGAAATTAAATTTTGAAGAAAAAAAATTCTAAAGAAATAAATTTAAAAGAAAAAAAACAAGTAAGGAAAGTCTAAAGTCGGGCGGGGCCGACTATATTATACCCTGCACCACTTTGTAGATATAAATTTTTGGATACCATATCACATCCGTCAAATGTGTTGAGTGCTATATATAAAGGTTTGTCCCAAATACATACATTTAAATATCACTCGATCTGGACAGAATTTGATAGACTTCTACAAAATCTATAGACTCAAAGTTTAAGTCGGCTTATGCACTAGGGTGGAACACCATGTTAGTAAAAAAATATGGGAAACATTTAAATCTGAAGCAATTTTAAGGAAACTTCGCCAAAAGTTATTTATGATTTATCGCTCGATATATATGTATTAGACGTTTAGGAAAATTAGAGTCATTTTTACAACTTTTCGACTAAGCAGTGGCGATTTTACAAGGAAAATGTTGGTATTTTGACCATTTTTTTCGAAATCAGAAAAACATATATATGGGAGCTTTATCTAAATCTGAACCGATTTCAACCAAATTTGGCACCGCATAGCTAATTCTACTCCCTGTGCAAAATTTCAATTATATCGGAGTAAAATATTGGCCATTGTGGTTCATGATATAGATCGTAAATCGGGCGAACGATATATGTGGGAGCTATATCTAAATCTGTACCGATTTAAATAAAATTTGGCACACTTGACTACATTACTAATCGTACTCCTAGTGGAAAATTTCAAACAAAATTGGGCCAAAAACTCAGGCTTCTATGACCTATTTAGTCCATTATCGGGCGAAAGATATATATGGGAGCTATATCAAATCTGAATCGATTTTCAACCAAAATTTGGCACGCATAACTACAATGCATAATTCTACCCTGTGCAAAATTTCAAACTAAATCGGAGTAAAAGAGTGGCCACTGTGGTCATATGAGTGTAAATCGGGCGAATGCTATATATGGGAGCTATATCTAAATCTGAAGCGATTTCAATAAAATTTGGCACACTTGACTATAGTACTAATTGTTCTTCTTGTGCAAAATTTTAAACAAATTAGGGTAAAACTCTGGCTTCTGGGGTCATATAAGTCCATATCGGGCGAATTGATATATATGGGAGCTATATCTAAATCTGAACCGATTTCAATCAAATTTTGCACACTTGACTATACGACTAAGTGTTATGTTTGTAAAAAATTTCAAGCAAATCGGTATAAATAGGGTTCTAATCTGACCCAAATTAGGAACATGTGCCAAATTTGAAGGCGATTGGACTTAAATTGCAACATAGACTGTTCACAGACAGACTGACTGACAGACGGGACATGGTTATATCGACTCAGGGACCCACCCTGAGCATTATTTCCAAAGACACCATGTGTCTATCTCCTCTCCTTCTGGGTGTTACAAACATATGCACTAACTTATAATACCCTGTTCCACAGTGTGGCGCCTGTCTCTTATAAAGGTATAAAAATTGACAAACATGAACATTTTCTGTAGGAATAAAATTTTGAGAAAATTTCCTATTTGAATAAAATTTTTAGAAAATTTTCTAAAGAAATAAAATTTTGACAATTTTTTTTTATAAAAATAAAATTTTGACAAAATTATCTATAGAAATAAAATTTTGACAACATTTTCTATTGAAATAAAATTTTGACACAATTTTCTATAGAAATAAAATTTTGACAAAATTTTCTATAGAAATAAAATTTTGACAAAATTTTCTACAGAAATAAAATTTTGCCAAAATTTCAAATTTTTTTGTCAAAATTTTCTTTAGAAATAAAATTTTCACAAAATTTCCTTTAGATATAAAATTTTCACAAAATTTCCTTTACAAATAAAATTTTAACAAAAATGTCTAAAGAAATGCAATTTTGAGCAAATTTTCTTTAAAAATAAAATTTTCTGTAGAAGTAAAATTTTGCAAAATATAATTTTTTTGGTAAAATTGTCTACAGATTTTGGCAGATTATTTTTGGCTATAGCCCAAACAGTAGACTATTCGCCAATCACTGGTATTTGAGAGTGATATTCAGTTATTGGACCACGATTTGCAATTAAATAAACGAGTCTTTTGTCAGCTATTCATTTATAGTTATACCGGTCTGAAGGTAAAGCACCGTTATTTCCACCAGAGAACGGCTGCGATCTACCGCAACCGACCAGTGTATTTAGTAAACACCAACATTTGCAATCTTAAAACATCAATTGGTAAAAAAAATTTCAACCACCAATATCCAATGCAACCGACGACTGTCAGTGTGTTTGTTAGTATGAGTGTTGGTCTCTCGAAACACCGTAGCTAAAGCAAATCACACAAATTGGTTACCCATATCTCAGACAGTTTGGTATTCTCTTATTTGGCACTCTCTCAATTCTCTGAGCTAATGCCAACTGCTAGTAATTGTTGTTGTGATTGACAATCACACTTAAGTGCCAACCTCGTTTTAGTTTTACCGAGCGTTGCTACGATGTCGATTGGTTTAAGATTGCAAGACACTGGCATACGAACATTGTTATATACTATTGGTGTTTTTATTCTCGCATTTGTATCAATGTAAAAGATCGCATGGTAATTGGTGTCTTACTCACTGCCACCGACATTTTGTGGGTAAGATTGCAGTACGAAAAAAAGCCACCGGTTGCAGTTCTCTGATTTCCACATTTCAATGACTCAAACATTTATGTGTCGTGATCTCATTGAGAGCAGAGATTGAAGTTCATTTTGCCGTTTAACCTCTGAAACTCCCGTCTGACTCTTGTCACTGATTTTTGGTCTACAGTCCAAATACTAAGACTCCGTTCTACAGCACTGCAGTTGGTCGTTCGATTCATTACTGATACATTGAGGTGCAATTCGATCACTGTTACCACAATATATAGTTCGAGTATTGAGATTTTAGTTCGCACAGCAATCACTCCATAATCACTTCGGTGTGCACTTAAATAAGATTTTGTCTACAGTTCAACCACTAAGGGCTGCAGTGACCGCTTCAAATCCATCTACTTAGACTTCGGCTAGTTGCTCTATCACTGACTCTTCCTCTGTCGCCGATTTAACAACTGCGACTCCAACTATTGAGACTTGTCGATGGCCGTTTTGGAGTTGAGGAACACAGAGTCTGCAAATCTCTCAATGAGATGGCTGATCAGCACAATATTCACCTAATATGGGTGCCTGGCCATAGGAACATACCGGGGAACTGCGAAGCAGATGAGCTAGCAAGGCTAGGAACTACCTTACATATTCCAGGGGAACTAGAATCTGTTGGTATGCCTCTGGCTACCTGCAAGCTCTTACTGCGTGAGAAAGCTGTCATGATGGCAAATGTTCGATGGGAGAATTGTAAGGGTTGTAACGACACCAAAGCAAATATGGCCCCATTTAAACTTAAACCGCACACTAGATATGCTAGTGTTCTCGAGACGCCAGATATCACTCCTGATATCTGCTATAACGGGTCGCTGCCTGATAGGCGATTTTGCAAAAAATATTGGTGCGAAGTATAATGACTATTGTATGAGCTGTCATGATGCGGAGGAAAAGGAATCAAAAACACCTGTTGTGCTGAGTGTCCTGCATTTGTGTGTAAGGCGTAAGCAAATTTTTAGGGCATATAGCTTCAGTATTACTGGCGGACCTGGAAAACCGTTAACTTAACAGTTCTGCTAATGTTTTTGGAACAATCTGGTTGCGTTCAACAGAAGAAAATAATCGAGAAGCGTTTCAACGGTTAAAACTAGAAGTGCCATATCTAATAGGTACTTTAGTTAATGTTGGTATCACAATGGACTGAATAGTCTAAGTGAGCCTGAATCTTAATCGGGCTGCCACTTTAACCTAACCTAACCTAACTATTGAGACTTTGGTCTTTGTTTTTACTGATCTGAATTTAAATCATTGAGCCTCCGGTCTTCAATTCAATCTCTGAGACTTTGCTGCTTGGAGCCTAAGTCCAGACTTCGGTATGCACTACAATCACTACGACTCCGGACTGCAATTCAAACTTTGAGATTTTACCTGAATCTTGGGTTAGTAGTGGAAGCCCTAGTACATGGTGAACTTTCGAAAAATACTGAGATTGAAATTTAACCTCAAAACGGTTAAGAGTTCGATCACTAAACCCCGCCACTGTGACTTCAAACTAGGGATAAGTCGAGACTTCGACCAATAGTTGAATAGCTCAGATAGCAATGCATGCATTGAGTATGAAGTTCAAACACAAAACAGCTAATCAGTGAGTTGGATCACTAAGACTGACTGAAAAACCTGAGACTGCAATTAAGCCATTGAGTTTTTTTGTGTCTCCAATTGTCAACAGTTCAATCAGTCTACAGTTCAATTACTTAGACTTATATAGTATACATATAAACTGCAATTCGAAAACTAGAATTTTATTTGATTTTCTACCACTGATAACCACCGAGGTGCAAGTGTTAGAATGCCCGCCTTGCATACCAAGGGTTATAGATTCAATTCCAGTTTCGACGGAACACATTTTTTCAATAGTGGGTTATTTCCCCTCAGTAATGCTTGAGTGATTCCAAACTTCTTTAATTGCTTTACGTGAAACAGTTTTCGGACTCGGCTGTAAAAACTAGGTCCTTGTCTTCGAACCTAAACATGGAATCAGGCAGCACTCAGTGTAAACAGGACACTTACACGGTTTTGAATATTCTATTTAAGTCTAAAATTACAGCATGTCACTATAACTAGTATCCATTCAGTCACTGAGTTCAGTCTGACGTTCAATTCAAAAAACTTTGTTGTGCAGTTCAACCACTAGCAATTTAGTCTTTATATCAATCGTTGACATTGACGGTTTCAACTCAACCATGGAGACATTGGCTTTCCTGTCAACCATCGAAACACTTTAATTATTTCGTCTGTGGTTTGTGATTCAATGATTGAGGCTTTGGTCTACAGTCGCAAATTCTATCTACAGTTTACTCACAGATGATTGGGTCTGAAGCTGAATCAGTACCAATTCAGAATGCAGTCTTACCTCTGAGACTCCGCTATGCAGTTCAAACTTTTTAAATTCGATCTTCTCTTCCATCACTGAGACCTCGTTCTGAGGATCAATGACTAAGACTTCGGTCCTCCTATTAACCACGTAGGCTTCTATTAGCTGTTCAATCGCTGGCATCCGCAGTTCAACCAATGGGACTTCCGTTTTCATTACAACTCCTGAGACTTTCAATCAGCAAAATTGCTATGTACACTCCGGTCTTAGGACTCAAACGTTGTGACTACAATCTGATGTTTAATCACTGCTGTGACTGCCTTCAATCCAATTACTGAAACTTCGGCAAGTTGGTCATTCACTAATGCGCTTTACAGACTATTAGTTATTCTGGACGGAATGTCGGTGTTTGTAAAGAATCATACAGTGTATCGCATCGATACGACTTGTCGACGATGACTAAATAATCGGTTAATGTGTTATCGATCCCATAAACATGCAGCAGTATCGATTTTATGCTTCGGACTTAAACTTATAAAGTGCACAATATTTATGGGATCTATATTCGACACGAGCACTGTCGTCCGGAATAACTGATAGTCTGTAAAGCGCATAACACTACTCCAAGATATTTGTCAGCAATTCAACCACTGCATTGCCAACTACTGGAGACTTAAATATCGAATTCCAAACACAGATCTGCATTTGTAAATCATGATCTCCGGTCTTCAGTTTCATTTCCAGAGACTTTTGTTAGTGCAGTTTCAATTCATTTGAGGATCTGTGCCAACAAGTGGAATCCCAGACTCTCGATCATTTCATACATACAGACTGAATGACTACCCAGACCATACTACAGAAACCATACACAGAGTCTGAAGTTCAACTTCGGAATGACTACTCAATCAGTTCGATTACAGAAGTCTGATGTGTATTTCAACTAGTTAGTCTTTATTTTGTATGATTTTTATTGAAATTCTAGGTCTACGATTCAACCACTATGGACTTGGTCTGCCTTTCCAATCATTTCAATGTTCTCATGCACGATAACTGAAAATCTGTAGGTGCAATTTCAACTACGGAAAGGCTTCGCTCTGTAGTTCAACATCTATTTTATACCCTCACCATAGCGATGGCGGGTATATTAAACCCTTTGTCATTCCCGTTTTTAACACATCGAAATATGGTCTAAGACCCATAAAGTATATTTAATATTCTGAGTCGGCGTGAAATTCTGAGTCGATCTAAGCCATGTCCGTCCGTCCGTCCGTCTGTCCGTCTGTCCGTCTGTCGCTGTCCGTCCGCTCTGTGGAAATTCACGCTAACTCCGAACGAAACTAGCTATCACTTGAAAACTTGCACAAGTAGTTGCTTATCTGATGTAGGTCGGACGGTTTCGTATGGAAATGGGCCATATCGGCCCACGTGTACTATAAGCCCCCATATAAACGAGGTCCCCTAATTTGGCTTGCGGAGCCTTCCGAAGCCCAGCAAAATTCGTCCGATCCGGTTGAAATTTGGTACGTGGTTCTAAGTATACGTCTCTTAACAACCATTGCAAAAAATTGGTCCATAATCGGTCGATAATTAATATATGAGCCCCCATATAAACCGATTCCCAGCATTTGCTCCGCGAGCACCTCTTGGAGGAGGCAATAATTCATCCGATCCGGTTTAAAATTGGCTACCTGTGTTAGTAACAGTCTCTAACAACCATGAAAAATTGCGTCCAATAATCGGATCATAAATATATAATACGCTCCCATATAAACCGATCCCAGATTTGACCTCCGCGCCAGCCTCTTGGAGGAGCAAAACTTCATCCTACCCGATTAAATTTGCGCTAACACGTGTTTAGTATATGCCGTCTCTAACAAACCATGCAAAAACTGGCTGTCCATATTCGGTCCATAATTATATTATAGGCTCCCATATTACAACCGATCCCCCAGATTTTGACCTCCGGGAGCCTCTTGGAGGGCAAAATTACATCCGATCCGTTTGAAATTGGGGTACCTGATTTAGTATTACGGTCTCTAACAAGCATGTAAAAATTCAGGTCCAATCGGTACATAATTATACTATAGGTCCCATATGAACCGATCCCAAGATTTGAACTCTGCGAGCCCTCTTGGATGAGCAAGAATGTCATCCGCATCCAATTGAAATTTAGTACGCGGTGTTAGTATATAGCGTCTCTAACAACCATGCCAAAAATCTGCCGTCCATATCGGTCCATAATTATATATAGCTCCCCATATAAACCGTATCCCCCAGAATTTGACCTCCGGAGCCTCTTGGAGAGCAAAAGTCATCCGATGCGGTTGAATTTGGTACAATTTCGTTAGGTATTATGGCCCCTCTAACAGACCTGTAAAAAATTGTCAAATTTATTACTATAGAAAGTTTTGTCAAAATCTTCATCTTCTATAGAAAGTTTGTAAAAAGTCTTATTTTCGTATAGCAGATGTTTGTCAACATTTTATACATAGCAAAATTTTTCAAAATTTTATTTCTATAAAAATTTTGTAAAAAAAGTTAATTCTCTGTGAAATTTTGTCAACTTTTAATTATAAGACAATTTGTCAACATTTTATTTCTATAGAACATTTTGTCAACATTTTATTTCTAATAAAATTTTTCAACATTTTTATTCTATAGAAATTTTGTCAAAATTTTATTGCCTATAGAAAATTTTGCTCAACATTTTTAACTTCCATAGAAAATTTTGTCAAACATTTATGTTCTATAAAAATTTCGTCAAGTTTTTATTTCCTATAGAAAATTTTTGTCAAAAATATTTCTATAGCAAAATTTTGTCAAAACTAGGAATGATATACGTACCTTAATCGGCCTTTTTTTTTGTTTAATATATACCCCTTATGCGACTAACTCTTACAATTTAGAAAGACAGTTTAAAAAGTTTTACGATACCTTGCCATCGGCAAGTGTTATCGCAACCCAAGTAATTCGATTGTGGATGACAGCCTTTAGTAGAAGTTCCTACGCAATCCATGGTGGAGGGTACATAAGATTCGGCCTGGCCGAACTTACGGCCGTATATACTTGTTTTGTCTACATTTCAATCACGGCGACTCCGCTCGGCAATTCAAATCTTGCTGTGCAACTTATACACTGAGACTCATATTAGTCGTTGAATCCCAGGTATAGCCCAGCTTTTTAAACACTGAGTGTGAAAATGTAACCTTGCAATAAATCTGTGTGCGAGACTTTGATTCGGGGGATCGATCAACGATCCCCGATGTGCATTTAAACTACTGAGACTTTGTTTTACGGTTCAACCTCTGAAGCACGTCGGTGTGCACGTCAATCACTAAGACTTTGTTGTGTCGAACGATCACTGAGACTTCGGCCTTCTAATAACTGAGACTAATGTTGAAACTCAGAAACTTTTGTGTGTAGATTGATCATTTAGACTCCAATATCTAGTTAGTTCTTATTTTGCGTTTCAACTATAGAAATTGTCTGAAACGATGTGACTTTCAACAGTTATATCTTGGGTCTGAATTGAATCACTGAGTCCACGATCTGCCTTTCGATCCATGCCCCTACAATTCAAGCTGTGTAATTGTTGGCCAGATCAACCATTGAGACTTTGTTTTGCTGTACAATCGCCGGCACTTTTCTATGTAGTTTAATAATAACATTTGGTAATACGTGAATCACTACACTGCGATTCGGCCTCTCTTTTTCGTTCGTTGGAAATCTGTTTGATAAATAATTGCAAGGAAAACCACGGGATATTTCGATCTGAATTCAATCCTTGAGTCCGAACTTCAATCGGGGTACTGATTCGGATTACAACCACTAGGGCAGTACAACTATTGAGATTTTTTTCTGCGTTTCAATGACCGGAACTTTTTTACAGTCTAACTGTCGCTGTTTACTCTCTTACGCTTGGACCTGAAGCTAAACGATCGCAACTTCTATCTGCAGTTTATTCACTGACGATTGGGTTTGAATCAGAAAATTCAGAATGAAGGTTTACCTGCACGACTCCGGTTGGCAGCACTTCGATCTTCTCTGCAAACATTAAGACCTCGGACTAACCATTAATCCCTAAGACTTCGGTCCTCTTGTTGACCACATACGCTTCAACCACCGAGACTTACTCCTGTATGCCAATCACTAAGACTTCACTCTGCAATTAAATCCTTGATACTTTGTTGTGTATTTCGATTACTACAATTTCCATACAGTTTAAACACAGAGTCGATAATCAATACTTGAAACGCTTGACTGTGATTAGCAGTTCACGCACTTTTGAATTGTTTTGCTATTCCTTATGAATATTGTGTTCAAACCCGCGGAAAGGAAACCCGCGAAAAGGAAACCCGCGGGATCCTTCGATCTGCATTCAATCCCTGAGTCCTCGGTCTGCACTTCAATCAGTACTTTTCGGGACTGCAATTTCCATACAGTTTAAGCACAGAGTCGATGATCCACATTTGAATCGCTTGACTGTGATTAGCAGTTCACGCATTTTTGAATTGTTTTGCTATTCCTTATGGATATTGTGTTCACTTTAACAATACAATCAAGTTGCAGCACACAGCGACCTTCCTATTCTTCAGCCTTCTAAACACTGAGACTAATGTTGAATATCAGAACAGCTACTCAACTGTTGTGCCGTACAATCTTCGGCACTTTTCTGTACACTTCAATAATAATAATGGCCAATACTTGATCACTACCCTGCAGACGAGCGAAAAGTAAAGGCGGGATCCTTGGATCTGCATTCAATCTCTGAGTCCTCGATCTGAACTCCAATCAGTAGCTCTTGAAACTACAATTTCCATACGTTTAAGCACAGAGGTCGATGAGTCAATACTTGAAACGCTTGACTGTGATGTGGCAGTTCAACACTTTCGAATTGTTTTGCTATTTCCTTATGGATATTGTGTTCACTTTAACAATACAATCAGTTGCACACACGGCGACCCTTTCTCCCGTTCTTAGGCAAGTTTTTGGCAAGAAATCGGAAAGAAAAACTCGGGATCTTTCGGTCTGTATTCAATCACTGAGTCCTCGGTCTGCACTTCAAGCAGGAATGGAGGGAAAAACTCGGGATAATTCTGGCCTGCATTCAGATCCCTCCGAGCTCGCGCCTGTACCCATATGCAGGACTTCGGAATTCAAACAAGTAGCCAACCGCCTGCAGGGCGCAACTTCATGTCCGACCTCCACCATGGATCTGCGTAGAAACTTCTTGAGCCGAGGAAGGTATCTTAAAACTTCCTAACCCGAACTCATATCACGCCACATAGTCCGATAGCGTTATATTAACTCTCCGGTCTACCACATGTTTCGATAGTAACATTCACACATGGGCGTGACAGACCCACTGAGTATTTTAATATGTCTATCTGGAAATGATGCCATCTTTTGTTGATATGTATTTCTTAGTTACCTGTCGTATTTTCCGTCCTCGATGTTCTTCACACATCCGATAGGTCATCTAATTTTAGGAGGGTACCAGAAGTTTCAAGTCACTAGCTATATTATAAATGTATTTTAATTACAATTAGAATCGAAAAAGGTCTGGCCAGACTCATGTGTCTGTCCGAGGGTTTAACTAAAAAAGGCCGATTAAATACGTATAATTAAAGTTTAAAGTTTCTATAGAAATAAAATTTTGACAAAATTTTCTATAGAAATAAAATTTTGACAAAATTTTCTATAGAAATAAAATTTTGACAAAATTTTCTATAGATATAAAATTTGACAAAATTTTCTATAGAAACACATTTTGACAACTGTTTTCTATAAAATTAAAATTTGGTAGTTATTTTTGGCTCGAGTGGCACCATGATTATGAACCGATATGGCACCAATTTTTGTCGTAACGGTTGGGGGATCCGTGCTAGCATTATTTTCCTTCTTGGGCGTATATCAAAACTGATACAAGAGTAGCACAAATCTTATTTGACTAATCGGCTGTAATCCTTACCCAGTTTATAGCTAACGGTACGAAGGTATAAAAATGGTGAAGTGAAAAATTTGGTTTTGACGGAGGTTGCGAAGTCGAGCATACAAACCGGATCGGTATTTATCGGCTTTCTGCTCCTCAGACGAAGTCAAGGCTTTCAGAACTCCGCAACGGATTTCGCCTACATCGTGGGTGGATAAACTAAGGTGATATATTATAAGTTCAGTTCAAATTATGTTGTAGCAACCACCCAGAAGGAGACGAATTAATGGACCCAAATTCTTGCAATGGTTATGAGAACGACAATCTATGCGTTAGCCTCTCTTTGGCAGATAATACCTAAACATGTCCTGATCAACGACTAGGATGTGCGCATGATATGTTCTCTGTCTCTCCTTTAATACCGAGTAGCCCGAGGCCGTTCCCAAAATCCGGAGGACGCATTTATTATGTGGGGCTCATTAGGAATCGCAGTTTAAAGTCCAACGCCTTTCAAATTTGGCACAAGTTTACCGGTTTTTGTCAAATATAGGGCCTAGATGATGTCGAGACCCGAAATCGGTTCAGGAATTGTGTGATGTGCCTCATAACAAACCATTTTTAGAATTGAGTTTATATCTGGGGTACGTATTACGCCCGATATTGCTTAGTATCTGAACAGCATCGCTAGACGAAACCAGAGGATTTTCAGCTCGGACTTAGATGAATTTGCTTCTCCTTTATAGACGCATTGAAATTTGCATGAAGCATAGGGGGGCAGACTATTAATGAATATGCTAAATAGTTTACTAAGAAAATAGGTGCCTGGAACTGATGAATGGTTGAAATCCGGAATGATGTTTGATTAGCCCAATGATTGATAAGTAAAGACCCATTCTCAAATAATACATCGTAAATATCGCTGCGCTTATCTAAAGTACATTATTATGTCAGCTCCATCAGAGAATGATCAGGAGTTGCTTCATCCTACCTGAAGAGCATCGCAAAGGGTCTCGTTTATATGTTGATTGACACAGCGACTGGTTAAGAGTAAAATTGATTTAGCGATCTAAGGATATTGGAGGCGCCTGTCAAATTTTGTTTTGCAAATGATACGGTGTTACGAGAGAATTTCTAACTAAGTAACGTACATAAAATGACCTAGACAGCTTTCAGCCGGGATATTCGTGAAGTCGAAATTAACTAATATTTGAACACGGAACATCGAATACCTGAATGTCTCAATATCTTTGTGTGGAAATCTCTCCTCTATCTAGTCTGAAGGGCCTAATTAGAAGAATCTAATGATAAGAGTGTAACTCAAATTGTATCATTTTATTGCCTACTAATACATGGCTATACAATCTAATCGATCCCGACCGATTATAAAATTACCTATACAATGAAAGTAACTATAACTTCGATGGTCTATATGTGTCAGTAAAGTCGATGCCGCTAGAGATATCAGACTTTTGCGGGTTCATATAGATTAAGTGTGATTCAATAGTATCGCATGTAAGATCACCGGACGGTCGGACATGGGGCAAGTTATTCGAACATCACAGATATTTTCAGCCGATACAGACCACCTCAGAGCATCAGAATATTCTCAACCTTTCAATTATTTAGTCTATTTATAGGGATTGGGTCTTTATGAATGGCATCGAGTATATGGAGTATCGGATGTTTAGATTAAATTATGCGATAATGCGCAGAGACTGAAATAATATCTGTTATATATTACCCTACCAATGTCTGACATCGGCAAGAGAGAGATAATTATGAACGGACTTGGATCGCTATCTCGGTTACAGTCATTCCGAGAGATCCTCTAGCAGAATTAGAATGTGGTAGTCTATAGAATTGCAACAGAAGGCACCTTGCGCGCTCTAATTCATTATGCAGCTATATATGCTGCTATTAGCGATGGTCGAATATTGTAACATCAGAATATTTCAGTATAGCAATCGCTTCAGATTAAATATAGCTCCAGATTGTTGTAGTTCAATTATTTATCAATCGCGTTCCAGTCGGCCGATATTGCACAAGGATGTATGGGACCAAGCAGCCAGAGTTTTATACGATTTTCTGAACCGATTTGTACAACATAACACTTAGCTACTATCGTTTACGAGAGTGTAGAAGCACAAATTTTGATTGAACTCGAGCAGATTTGTATAGCTCACATATAATATCAAATCAGTGTCATTCGCCCGATTAAGTGATTTAAGATCCCAGATACAGCCATACGTCCTAGTTCGGCTCGAATCAATTGAAAATGAAAATTGTTCAAGATAGGATAAGTACAATGATTATTTTAGTGAATAACTGATGCAAAATTTGATTGAACGGATTTTCATAATTTCGATATAGCTTCCATATATATCTTCCAGCCCGATATGGACTAATATGGTACCTAAAGCCAGAGTTTGAGGTCCAATTTGGTAACTTTTTGCCAGGGAGTAGATTTAAGCATTGTACATGCGTGCCAAATTTGGTTTGAAATCGATTCAGATTTAGATATAGCCTCCCATATATATTTTCGCCCGATACTACTTAATTACCCAAACAGAGTTTTATTCCGATTTAGCTTGAAATTTCACAAAGGAATTTTCAACAAAACAAAGGTCTATTCTGACCCAAATTAGGAACAAGTTCCAAATTTGAAGGCGATTGGACTTAAATTGCGACCTAGACTTTGATCACAAAAATGTGTTCACAGACAGACGGACGGACGGACGGACGGACAGAACGGACATGGTTATATTCGACTCAGGGACCCACTCTGAGCATTATTGCTCAAAGGACACCATGATGTCTTATCTCGTCTCCTCTGGTGTTACAAACATATGCACTAAACTTATAAACCCTGTTCTACATTGTGAGCGCAGCAATTAAATTATCGAGTGCATGAGAAGCTGCGTCCAGAAATCGACGGCGACAAGTTCGCCCACAAAAATCAGTCCTCGATTTCGGTTGGTAAGCGCAGTGTGGCGCAGGTATAAAAAAGGGCCGATACAAATCACGTATATAATTGGTTGACAAAATTTCTATAGAAAAAAAATTTTGTAAAAGTGTCATGATAAATAAAATTTCTGCAATATTTTCCATAGAATAAAATTAGAACAAAATTTGCTAATAGAAAGTAGACATTTAGTACAAAATTTTCTGGTAGAAATAAAAAAATTTTGTCAAAATTTTCCATAGAATAAAATGTTTGACAAAATTTTCCCTATAGAAATAAAGATTTTTCTGAATTATTAGATTTTGTTCGGCTTAATA
>PGFW01021149.1:34431-48875 GCA_003123925.1 Haematobia irritans
CGTTTTTTTTAGAAATTGCTTATTTTTGGTAAAAAAAAAATTGTGACATAAAAATAAAAACCGTATCTAACTTTCTAGATATATACACAGATATTTATACATATATATGAAACAAACAAAAAATCATAAATGCATATATAGTAATCAGAATACAAAAAATTAAATATTTTAGTTTTGTATCATACTTAAAAAAAAAAACCAAAACATTTTAGATAAACAAACAAAAAATAAAAGAAACTCAGTAAAATAGAATCTCAAATTAAAGCAAGAAATAATGATATAAAATAAATGTTTTTATGTATTTCAAATGCAAAAATAAGAACCGATTTAATGTGAATAAACTTAGCTAAAAAAGATCACAAAACAACAGAAAAATAAACTTCTTAAAAATAATTGTAATGTTAAAACATAAAATTATCGATAATAAAACATAAAACAAACACAACAACTCCACACTCAATACACACAGAGAAATGTCCACAATAATTATTACAAAAAAAAAAAAACAGACCTATAGCTACATATGGCAAAAACACATCCAAAAAATAACAACTTTCCTTTTCCATAAAAACTTTATTTTATTTTATATTTAATATATAAATGCCATAGCATGGAAAAGTATTAATTTTTTTTGTATTTTTTTTCCTCTCTTTTTTTTCCTAACAATAACATTATTATTAAATACATTTATATTGTAAAATACCAAAATATTTCTTTTAATATTTTTTAATTCTCCTAAAATTTATATATACAAAAAGCTTTAAATATAAATATATACGAAAAAACACACATAAAACGGTTATAAAAAAATAAATTTCATGTTTTGTTTATGTATTTTGTTGGTGTAGAGAATGATAAGTATAGTATGATTTAGGCAATAGCAGAGTCGATTAATCGATTTTCTTTAAAAAAATCCACTAAATGTTTTCAATTAAAGTTTTGATTGATTAAAAATATTCAATTAAAAATATTATTATCAACAAATTTTAATTGAAACAAAAATCAATCACAATACATTAATAGTATCAATTAATTTTTAATTAAATTGACTTTCAAATAAATTTTTGAATTGATCATTTTTGTGGGTTGTGTGAGTTTGATATAATACCATATTTTGCAGAATTTATTATAAGGGTTGAAAATTTGGATTTGAATCATTATAATTTTTACTTTTTGGTGGCTGTTGCTGTTTTTTGTGTTCGGAGTTGCGTTTGTTTTATTTTTTTTTTGATGTACCCAGTGACCGAGTGTGATTTGAATCAATTTTGTTGTGTTGTGTGTGGGAAACAACCGAGATGCTTGTGTGGTTTCTTTGTATCGACTCTCTCCATTTCTCAATCGTTATGTGCCCATTCTTCGTATAAATTTATTTTATTCAGTTAAGTAACGCGATCACTTTTGGTTATCATTTTCATACTGTGTGGGTTCTGTTCATAGTAGCGCAATATTCCTGTTGTCATTCACCACCTCATTCCGTACTATGTTTAATTTTTTAACTCAGCACAATGTGCTGGATGTTACTATATATAGCAATCTTCACTCTTCCCGTTTCCAGGGGAGGCAGAGTATGTTTCGGCCGAAGTTGAAAGGATTTTTTCTTTAGAGATTGTGTCGTCTCGAAAAAAAAAGGTTTTTTCAGTCATTCCTTATTGTCCTAATTGTTGTGGTTTTATATATGGCTCGGTTTCGAAAAATATTCAGCATTTTGTCTTCAAGATACCAAAAAATATTATGTGTTATATATGGAAAGATCTTTTGGGATTTTTATTTAAATTTCGATTTGTTCCTTTTTTGTTTTGTCTGTTTTTTTTATTATAAATTCTTGCTTGGTTAAAGGTGGCGTGCTTTCACTGGTTTTCTTCCATTAATAAAAATATTGACAGTATCGTTTGTTTCCTAACTATAGAGTGTAAAAAAAAAAATCTTTTCCATGTGTTTGTTCACGAGAAAAAAATTTCGGTTATGTCCTTATATTATTTATCTGTCCTTATCTTTCCTCTTTTTGTATCGAATCTCTTCTTTATTACTCCTCTTCCTGACTCGTTCTTACCCTCTCGTTACGCGTTTATTCTTGCGTTCGCATCTTCTGCTTGCTTCCGCTTCTTTTCTTTTTTTGTGGTCACTTTTGGTTTCTTGATAACGTTTGTTGTTTTCCTATTTATATAAAGATCCAATTTAAAAAATTAATGATGCAACAATCTTTTTTATATGAATTTTTTTTGATTAAATCAATCACAAAAACTTAACTCTATGAGTATCCTATTCACAACACTTAAATTTTTAAATTGAAGTGTTTTTTGTTTGGGAGTTTAGAACAAAAATATCTCAATTAAAAATTTAATTAATTCCATCAAATTTTTTTAATTGAAATCAAAAATCAATTACAAAAATAATAATAAATACTTTAATTTTTTGATTGAATTAATTAATTTTTAATTATTTCTATGTTTCAGTTTCTTGTGTAGATTGGAAGCACTTTTTTCAATTAGATATTAGAACTTAATTGGTGTATCGCGAACTTAAATTTCTGCGTTAATTTAAGACAAACCTTATATTATTGCTTGTGTGTTATTTCACATTGAAATAAGGTTTTAAAGCTTGAATAGCCCATTAAAAATTTGGTAGAACAGCAATTCAAATAAATATTGAGTTGGAAATTATCGATGTTCGTGAGATGGCACTCCACCTAAGTATTAATCAAAAATTTGGAAAACACAATTGTTCGAATTATACTTGACCAGTGGGTTCGTGGGTTCTTGTGTGATATTATTATTCAATTCTTCATCACAAGCATCATTATGAGTCTACCTTATTTCCGCATATATTTAAAATTTTGATGTGTTGCTTATTTTTGTTGTACTGTATTACGTATTTCTTCTATTTTTCTTACACCATTTATACTTATCATTGAGAGTCAGTTTCCCTGGACTGATTTTCTACCAAAAAAAAAAGTATAAGTCTACAACAGTGCGAATTACATTAATCAAGAGTCAATGCAAAAATAATATACAACAAATTTTTGATTTTCCAAGCAAATTTATTGTTAGTTTGACAGTTGCAGATAGAAATTCAAGCAAAACAAAATATAACTAGTAAAAAAGTACGAAAATCGAATTGCAAATTTTACAATTGTGACTTTGTCATACTTATCATAATTAAGACATAACATTTTTAACCACAGAAATCTCCATAACGAAACTATACAACGCAAAAGAGCCTGCGGTTATTACTACTATCCACTAGAGCTTCGAGAAACTTTTGTCATAATTATACTATTTATTGTCTAGGTTAAAGAACGTTTTGAAAATGTATAACTTTTTACTTTTTCTATAACTAAAAAATGTGCCAAGTTTCTTTGTTATATTAATGTTAGTTCTATAGCGATAATAACTAAAATGTATATGTTTTTCATTTTATTTTTTTTTTTTTTTATTATTTTGTAGTTCGAAATACATTAGATGAATTATGCGGAACTAAATACCCAATTAAGAACTATTACCCAAATAGGTCCTTTTCTTATCAATTATAATTTCTACGATTCCACTGCACACAGGAAAAAAATAATAAGTGTCATTGTCGTGACGGAAAATTTCTCCAATTAATTGAGTTTTAAAAAGTTATTCAATTTAACTGAATATAATATGATTCGAGAAACAATAGTTTTTTAATTGATGACTAGAATCAATGCGACAGAAATATTTATTAATAGTATTCGAAATTAATAATTATTTAAATTATCACATTTGGATCTTCTGTGAAACATTGATAAACATTTAAAGTTAAAAAAGATCAATTGCGAAGTCAATCTATTTCGAGTGATTGGACATCAGTAAAAAGAATTGTTGTGGTTGGGTTTGCAAGATCAAAGCTTTTCAAGTTATTTTTGATTCATTTTGATTAACATAATGTTAATAAAATTTGACTTAACTAAGTTAAAACTATTTTAAGCGTCTATACGACACATTTTTGCAATACATTGACAGGAAGAACATCCGTTAGTGATTTGACCATACTTAATTTCAGTTTTTGTTTCTATAAATTGAGTCTATGGATGAGCACCAGTCGTATCTACCATCACTGACTCTATTATTTAGTTTTTTTAGTTTCATACTGATTGATGTATTTCTCTTTCATAGCTCCAGAGTAAATACTTCTATTGTCAGAGTGATTATTTTATTTGAGTGTTAGTTTCTTTTGTATGTATGCATGTATACTCAGGATCTTTAATTTACTTGTTAGTAAGTTATCATGTTTGGTACTTTTGATCTGTGACTATTGTTCAACTCTAACATCACATATATGATAATTATTCATTTCATAATACTTTTTTTTTCTCTTCAGATAATGTGCTCTCATTGATTTAGCTTAGTGTGTATTTTGAATGGTGGAGTTTGTTTTTATCTGTTCAATTATTGATATCGAATAATTTAATTTAAATCATTAACAACTAGTGGCTTATTAAATTATTGACGGCAATATTTCAAAGCAATCACACATGTAATGCTCGGGTCGTTTTATATTACAACTATTCAATATGTCTCTAAAGAAATATCTAAGGGATGTTTGGTTATAAGCAAAAAATTATTACAATTTGGAATTATCTGGGAAACATCCCTTTAGAAATCACTTTAATTTTTAGAGATGGTAATGCCATATGTTTTATTGTGACTTAGGGCCAGGGTTCCCCTGCCTTCACGAATGCAATGTTGTTTCTTTTTTAAACTTATATAACTGTGTGATGTCGTGTCGTGTTTTACAATGCCTTTAAATTTAAATTTCTATACAAGTTTTGGTGATGACATTCTCTAATCATTATATGCATTAATATAGTTTTCGAAATATCTTTACATTTCCCAGATTTCTTCGGGAGGGGGAAATCTTTGTCTATGCGATTTTGCTTTTCTTCTTTTGCTTAAGTAGTTCTTAATTTGTGTCTTATATTTTGGATTGGTTTTCTTATTTCGATTTCTTTTTGTTTTGTTTGTTTTTTAATTAATAATACAAATCATCTTCGGTTAAGTTGCTTACCAAGTCTTTTTTATCGTTATCGTGAAAATCGTCTTCAATCTCATCTTCACCATATTCTATATCATATGTATTATATTGTTGTTGTAGTTGTTTTTCTTGTGTTCGTTCGTCTTCTTCTTCGTAAAGGTCGTCATTTATATCCAGGTATTCTTCGAAAGCTTCTTTTCACGCTGACATATCTTTTAGTCTTTGTTGATGGCGACTTCTGAGCGACGACCTACTGTGATTGCTGCCAATCTTTCTTCGTTTGCGTTTGGCATCGCGTTGGAAGGCCACATTGCCTGGGTCATCGGCAAGTTGAGGATATTTGTAAATACTATGTATGTCAACTCCAATCCATCCGTCGACATCACCGTGTGATACTAGTTCCTCCTTTTCTTCTTCGGTCCAATCGCCTCGACCTTGGAAACCGGCTGCCACCAATTGTTTCTCCAGTTCCCAAGCTCTTTCTACGGCTCGTTTGTGGGCATGCTTGAGAATGCGGTGCCTTTCTTGTTCGGGATCGACTCCGTATTTAATGATGACCACAGCATCGGGTCCATGTAAACGCAATTCCTTGGCTGCTGAGCCCCCATGATCGGTAATTTCATGTGTTGATATGTTAAACATGCCTCCCAAGCGGCGTAATTCCTCATTGTCATCGCGCAACTTCAATATATTGTCCTTGACAAAATAGAAGACATCCTGATCGTGTATACTGAAGTGTAAGTCCAGGAAATGGGAATTATTAAAGACTGAGGAGACCACATCTTGAACCACACTATTCGAGCCATCAACCACACTGACCAGAGCCCTACCTCCAATGCGTGAGAGTAGGACACCCTCACCAAACACAGCCCGACGATAGCTAACTCTGGGTAGTAGATTACGCATTTTAGGTTCCATTTTCAATAATGGCTTGGGTACGAAATCAAAATCGCTGAACTTCTCATTGGTCTTCTCAACAATGCATTCCAAACCGGAAATTACACCAAAATCTGGAGCTAAAGTGTGAGATTTTATGGATGCCTGGGGATTATATTGAGCCGCCTTGGTATATTTGGAACTCTGCATGTTACTCAAATCATAGCCAAATAATTGCAACCATGATTCCAATTCAATCATGTAATTCTGTTGCTTGCTGGGATTGACGGGATCATTATTGTGATAACGATAGATGAAGACATCCGTGGGATGGGACATTTCGGTAGCCAAAGTTTCCCACAAAGGTGTCATCCATTGTCCTAAGGTGGGATCATATAGGCGACCTTCGGTATATACCAACTTAGTGTGGGGATCCAATAGGCCACCATGGAAATCAATAGGTATAAAGAAGTCAGGATTGGTATCCTTGATAATGCGACCAAAGGGAGTTCTTTTCATTTCCTTGACTATGGCTCCATTCATATCGAAGTAGGCTAAAGGTGAACCATTCTGATCGGTAGCCACATAGAAGCGTTGTTCTCCTGTTTCCACAGCCATCAGCATATCGCGATCATCGTAGAAGAAACGTATGGTCTTTTGTACCTTAGGGAAATGCATGTGGGTCAAGAGCATTGGTGACTTGGGATTGGCATAGTAGTACTGGGTCACATTACCCTTGCTGTCATGCCACGCCACCAAACGGCTGCGATCATCATAGTAGTACCAGGTTTGGAAACGTTCCCTTTCAAAGGCGTGGATCAATTGGCCGCGATTATTGTATCGATATTTCTGCTCTCCATGGCGTACCACAAATCCTCGGGCATCATAATTGTTAAATTCAACTTCGCCCACCTGTATTACACGATCACCTATGTCATAGCCCAAATTGATCTTTTCTCCTTGATCAATAACACCCACCGTGTTGCCATTCTCATCATACAAATATTTCCAGTTATTGGTACCCAAAACTTCCACCACATGACCATCGGCATTGTAGTTGATCTTATCGAAGGCAGTGGAACGGCCAAATGTGGTCTTTTGTGACTTAATGCGATTCCTTAAGTCATAGTCCAATTCCAAACGGAAAACATCAAAACTCTTGATATTCATTAGCACACTCTTGATGCGGCCATGTTGGTCATAATCAATGATGGTGAAGAACTGTTTCGATGAGTCCTGTATCACAGTTCGATTAAAGGCATTGCGTGTTATCTTCAGATCCTGGACCACCTCCAATTGACCCAGATTTTGGCTGAATTTGTAACGTGTTGTAGGCATTTCCTTATCGTCAATGGACATTTCCACTCCCGTCAAACGGGCATTGCCATCGTAGGCATACTTGTAGTGAGCCGAAGCCAAAGAGTTTTTGGAACCAAAACGTAGTTTCTCATCCTTCAAGATACCAGCATGGTATTTAAACTCTCGACGCAATTCGAATCCTGGCTCTTGTACCTCTACAGACTTCACCAAACTGGTAGCCTCTTGGTAAGTGTAGTGAGTACTGGAGAGACCAGCCAGTATGGTTTCCAAGCGACCCGAATTATCATGAACAAAAGCCACTTTGCCAGACTGATGGGGATGGATTTTTGCCAATATTTGTCCTTCATCGTTGTAGAGAATTTCGAAGGGATGACGGTTGATGGGAGAGAAGTACTGGTATTTGAAGAAGCCCAAGGATGTTTGCAATGAAAACGAATGAATATGACCTCTAGGTGTGGTCAGGCTTTGTAGAGCGCCCGCATCATCGTATTGCAAGAGGTAATCTGATTTTCTGGGAGTGGTCACTTTTAGAGGCAATGACCCATACATATCCTTGAAATTATAGAACATGGAGGAACCATCGCCGTATTTGATTTCATTCAAACGTCCATTACGATCGAATGTATAGGCCTCTTGTAAATTACCCCATTTCCAGGTGACCAAACGTCCAAAGCGATCATATTCCAAATCGACATCAGCATAATCACCTGATTGGGGCCGGAAGCTAACAGGTCGGGAGGTGCGATCATAGGTAACATTCAGCAGTTCCTGTTTATCATCAACCAAAACCACAATGGACTGGGTATCACGATCATATTCCAGAGTGAGAACATTGTCACCATTGACACGTAACTTGCGTCCCACCTGGGTAACGGTACGAGGACCCTTATTCAGTTTGCCCTGTTGCAAACGCCTAACAAAGTAACGCCATTCAAAACGATTGGCAAGGTCACCAGCAATTTCTGTACGTTGTTTGGCCGGCACTGGATAACTTTCTCCAATAATAGGACTAATTTCAGCCAAAATGGGATAGGGCACAACTTCCATTTGCAACAAATGACCCCATGGTGTCAAGCTTGTGGTTGAACCATCCATCTCGACCATGGTCTTGGATTCGGCTTCGCCATTTCTCACCACAACCGATGATCCTTGGATCAGCATGGAAATTTCCTTTTGGGCATTTTCGGAAACCTTGACTTGGGCACCTTTTACACTTAAATCGAAGGCCAAATCAATGACACGTCCAGTAGGTGTAACAGCTGAAGTCAAGCGGCCGAATTCGTCGTAGTTGTAGACATACGATCTGCCAGTGGAGTCCAATTTCGTTTTCAGCAAACCAGTGGGACCATGATATTCAAAGGTCACATTATAGTTGTCGGGAGTATTCAATTCATGCAACATTTTCATACGGGTCATTCGCAGACGACATTTCTGCCCTTTCGTGTTTTCAATGGAGTTGACTTGAGAAGTGTAGTCTCGTAACAGGAAGACCTTGTTGCCAGCTGCATCGGTTACCGTGCTCAATTTGCCATTTGATGTATTGACATTGTAGGTGAATACATAGGTAGTTTCTCCAGTCAAAATATAAAAAAAGAGAAGATCCGTTTATATAATTTCATTGTGATAGAAATATGTTAAACATGACCAATACACAAAACCGCAGAGATAATTTCATAAGTTGGTCATAAACACAGACATATTTCCAATAATATAAATAACAACTAAAAACAATCATATCTGTTACAGAAAATAGACTATGTACACATCCATGAACGATAGTATATGACGTATAAATGTATTCCTAGTAACAATTGGGTCATTTATTAAGACTAACAAACAGAATGGATTTACCCACATCTTAATACCACACTTACTTCGACTGCCATCACCTCACTCTCGAAAGCACCCCCTCACCTCACCAAAAACGTTAAGAAGTAGGAAAAAAACCCTCACACACCACCACCAACACAAGCACGACGATAGCCTAACTCTGGGCATAGTAGATTCCATACCCTCACTTATTGCTATACCATTTATTATCAATATTATGCGCCTAACAAGAATCAAAATAATCGTGAAAATAAATAATACTCATAATGGTATCATTCAATAGGTCATTATACAAAAATAGACGACATACAACAAAAAAAAAAATCTGAGCATATAAAGTAGATGAGATTTTAAATTAAAGGAAATAGACACATGGGATTATACGCATATACGAGTCCGGCAAATAATAAACGAGACCTACTCAAAAACAAAATCTTTATAGAAAACATCTTGTCTTATGTAAATTACTTCAAGAAGCAAAATCATAGTCCAACTACATAAGCAAACCATACAAAGAATAAACTCTAACTAATATTCAATTCATAACTATAAAAATACATAGTATAGCTTCTCTGCTAATGAGCGATTCTTATGTTATATATTACTAACGCAATTTAGTCAGATCTAAAGTATAACTAAATTTCTATTTGAAATCTTAAAATGTAAACAAAGAGCAGAAATTAAGATCGCATATAAATGGACGTATTCTCATATCACATAGCCATCTATGTGAATCAATTCACAAAGAAAAAACCTAATGCTAATAGGTCTGATTTTTAATGAAATCCCTCACAATAAATTACAAATTAATATAACCAACTTATGCATTTAGATTATTTATTATATATACTAGAAGTTAATGGATAATGGATATTTACTTTCCATTTATCGTGTATACGCAAAAACATATACTCGGAAACACGCGACTGTCATTCTCATTTATGTCCTTATTTATGGTTGGGTATCGAATTCCTTTAATGATAGCGATCTCTTTATAAAAACGTTAATATTTCTTTCTTATGTCTGTAAATATAAAAAGCTAAACCAATAATTCATTTATCGCATGTGGGGAGAGTATCAAATAGGGTCCAAACCTATGTTTTAGATCATATAAATCTAAAACTATAGTCCTAAACAAGTTCTCACGATTTTTTTAATCATATTTTTGTCTCCAATATAGAATGTTCATGGATTTTTAATGTGTCACCATATGTATTGAATGCTACCCACACACGCGTCTACTTAGTTCATTCTTTCCTAGATTTCCTATTTCATATCGATAGTAGGCCCAAAGGTGATAACATTCTGATCGGTAGATAGAAGCGTTTTTCTCCTGTTCCACAGCCATCAGCCATATCGCGATCTATAAGAGATAAGAAACACGTATGGTATATCTCGGTGTACCTATTAAAGGGAAAATACATGTGGAGGAATCAAACACATATCTGATGCACCATTGAATGTTTAAGTGCATACCCTAGTACTAGGGTCACATTACCCTACCTAAACCCTTGCTGTCATTTAGAGACCACGCAACCAAACGGCTCGAGACTCATCATAGTATTCTAACAAGAGATATACCAGAACATTCAATATCAATCAAAAGGCTGAAGGAGTCAACTCTGGCCAGCCAGAATTATTTTCTATTCACGGATATTATCTGTCTCTCCCATGAGCGTACCTTACAAATCAAAAATGGAGCCAATACATAATTTTGATTAATAAATTCCAACTCTTCACCACCTTACTTAGGTTCTATTAATCTTAACCGATCACTTAAATCTATATGAAGCCCTAATTATTGTCTTTTCTCACAAGATCAATTACACTTATCATCTCGTCTGTTGTTCTATTTATCCATTCTAATAAACAAAAAAAATATTCTTTCATATTCTATTTGGGTTTACCACAAAAATAAATTCACACGACAAAAAAAACAAAAATAAAACCTTTCAAACAATATAACGCTTTTGTTTTTATTCCCTCCCCTAATACATCTTCTTTATACAACTTCACTCATTTTCATTTTGATGATTTCTTGATCTACCACTACTCTCCATAATGTTTCCACTCACCCTTATATGATTTTGATCTTAACCACCAGACGTCTGCGAGAGTAGTTGATCTAATCCGAAGGAAGATGGATCAGCAACTCCATTGTCTGTGCTCCATTTCTCGTCGACTAACTACGCGATGCTACTCTCTAAGATAGTCCAATCAAACGCGAAATATCATTAATCAGAACAATCTATGATTAACTCCATCTAGAACTCACTTGCACTTCGGGCCAATGTGTTGCTCACATTATCAATGCAATGCGCTTGACAGAGAGACATATATATTTTCAGAATAGAGTCACTAGTCATACATTCCACTGTTCGACTCTAACATGACATTTGCGCTGATCCTTATCAAATCTCAGTATCTGAACCTCATTGAACAGACCTGACCCTCCATATTGGTACTTGTCACTAGTATTCTCTTCATGGCATTGAATCTTAATGCATAGTAAGTTGTACATGGAATCTTAGGTCCATAATATTCACTCTCACACTCACTTCACATATATGGCATCTCCACACTTCACCCTCAACGCACGGCGCTCATTAGCCTATATACGTCCACGGCAATATTAGATAGAACTCCGAAAGTCACAAAAGAACGTCTCCGTACTATTGACACCACCAACACAAGTAGCTATTTTCATTCATCCTTATAATCATCTAGCACTATACCAGATGGTCAGCGATTATTACTCTCGACGTACATATCGATTTATCCTGCGCTTAATTGCTATATCTCTATCAAGATACTATCCACTCAATACTGGTAGAAGCTCTCTCGGATAAGATGTAGTGAGTACTCGATAAGAGATCACCGCAGCCAAGCTAACTTGGTATTTTTTGTACCACAGCTGCAAGGTTCCAAGACACCCGACATTAATCGATCTCAAGACAGATATCAAAATGTCCACTTTGACTAAGAATAGAGGGACTACCGGATAATATTTGCCAATATCTATTTTGATCCTTATCATTCGCTCATAGTAATCTAGACTGTATTAATCTCAGATATTTACGTAATTCAGCGCATGTCGTTGTTTGATTGGAGGAGAAGTACTTGGATTTATTTCCATTTATTTTAAAATGCCAAGGTAATAAACTTTGCACCACGTACCGAAAACTGCAATGAATATGGACTCATCAGAATAGGAACCGTGTCCAGGTTTGTACCGAGCGCACGCATCATCGACATTGCAAGAAGTAAATTTAAATCACCCAGGATCTTGTTCTGGGCATGGGTTTCACTAATTGTAGAGGCACACTGCACTATACAGTTATTCTTTTTTCGAACTTCATTCTCGTACACTCTCGCGCACGCGACACCAATCGCTTACTCTTGTCACTTTTATCTTATCCCTCACACTCCCACTTAGATCGAATATGTATATTAGTCTTCTGTAATATTACTCATTCAATCCAGTGTACATTACCCGTCGAACGATTCACCATTAGCGAATCATATTCCAAAATCGGAATCAGTCATAGGGATCACCGTGAGTAGAAACGGGAAGACCCGAGACCCGGAAAAACAGGTCGGGAGGTGCCATCATACAAGGTCTATTTAACCACTTCATGTGCAGGGTACTCTCTATACTTTAGGTCCTGTTTCATAATCTAAGAACACCAAAAATTCAACGACAATGGGAATACCTGGTTATACTCACGACTACATCCGAAAAAACTTCGGCGAAAACGTGAGACATTGATATCACCATTTCGGACACAACTACCACTGTGCTGTCCCACCTTGGCGTACTATACGTGTAATACCGAAGGGACCCGACTTATTTCAATCTGCCACACTAGATCTAGACATAACCATTTGCTAACGACTGCAAGGTCACCAGTCAATTTCTGTACGCTATATGGTCCGACACGATAACATATTCCTCTTCATAATATTATGCCGGAACTGAACTCATATTTTCAAGACCAGAAATGAGTTGATAGGGCACCAAAAATGTCAATTTTGCAACTAAACTGCACCCCTTTAATTGGTTGTAACCGATTTATAGGTTAGTTAAACATCACCATCGGAACTCGCAACCTATTAGGTCTACTAAGATTTCGGAACTTCACGAGCCATTAACTCCTCAACAACATACTCGTAAATGACTCCTTAGAGAGGAATCACATTTTGGTAACATTAAATCTCTGTATTGCGGATATTTACGAAACCTTGCATTGAACCTTGGGCACCTTCCTTAAGACTACTATAAACATCGAGAGAGCCAAAATTTAACTGACACGTCCGCTAAGGTGTTAACAGATGAAGTCAACACGCGGGTCCCCGAATAAACTGTCGTTTCAGCTGTAGATCACTCATACGATCACTGTCCAGTAGGATGCTAACAAAATCTATTCGTTTCATCATGTCATAACAGAGTGTGGATCACTTCAAGACTGACACCTTTCAGAAAAAAGGTAATTATAGTTTGCTCGAAGTATTCGCTTCAAATTCAATATTCAATCCGGTTAACGTGTCCAATTCAATTTCTACAGATAAGTTCATCCGATTCGCTCAGTGCACTGATCTGAGTGATCCAATTCATCGAACGTATGCATCTAACCGAATCATTCCTGCACCAGCCTAAAGAATCATATGCCCTATTCGATGTTTGTCTTCCAATGGAGTGGTGACTTTGAGATAGCTGTTAGACTTCGTACCACGAAGACACTCAAATGTTTTGCCATTGCTAGCTACATCTGCATAACCCAATACCGTATAGCAATAAATACCTGTGTTTGTACTCAGTTTGACAGGTGTAAATTTCCCGACAATGTGTAGGGCCAGGTGATCAACACGCGGAATAAGATCTTGGGAAAAACATTGTAGGTGTATCATAGGTAGTTTCTCCAGTCAAAATATTCTTCGAAAAACGTGTTGTCCAAAACGATTGAAGATGTATATTTCTTGCATATCGGGAGCATAGATCTCATATTCGCGTGATGAACTGGCCTCGGGAATACTGGACATAACAGCTCGTATACGGTAATTGGCTTGATCAGCAATATGAACATGGCCGTCGGGAGTAACAGCTAAAGCGGCAATAGTATTGAATTTAGCGCTGGTGGCCAGGAAATGATCGGCTTCAAAGCAATCGCATCCACGTTCCAAGCAATTGCATTTCGACTCAACTCCAGCAAAAGCAGAAATTCGGCCATTTGTGCCTATGACACGTACGCGATTGATACGTTGCGAATCGCTTTCCGCCACATATAGTTCACCCAAAGGACCAAATGCAATCGATTGAGGCATTACCAATGTGGCATGTGTTGCCAAGTCCGAGTCATATATGAAAGATGAAGTGGCACAGTGCAAAGGACGGCCGGAAATTACTCGCACGCGTCCATCTGGGG
>PGFW01021149.1:71500-89049 GCA_003123925.1 Haematobia irritans
TGAGTATATTTTGGCGATTTTTTACAAAGTTTTTTTTTTTTTTTGTTTTATATATTAGAGAATATTTTCATAATATTTTTGGGAAGTATTATGATATTTGTTGCCCTTTTCATGACTTCATTAAGTGCCTGTCCATGATAGTGTAACATGTGATTTCTGTTAGAGATGGTAAAAAATTAGTTCATTAACTAAAATGATTTTGTTGTGGTTAATTTGAATTAATGAAATGTATATGGTTAGTAAATAAAAAATTGTCCAAATGAATGTATAAATAAATTTTAGAAATCCTGTTGCTGTCGCTAATATTATGCTTTTTGTCTTCCATTTGTATTCTGGAATAAAACTTGCTTGATTTCGATATTCTTCAATGACGAAATAAATTAATCAATGTTTTTTAAGGATAAATCCATATTTGTCATAATTTACTATCTTTTTCGACTTATTTGACTCATGTAAAAAAAAATTTGTTATTGATATTAAACTGCTGGGATTTAACAGAGTATAATAACATTGAAAAAAAAAAGAAACGATAAATATACTTTTCCAGCATCGAATCATTAGTTTCTAATATTATCGCAAGTCAGCAATAGTTTTTGCTTAATGTAACTAAGTAAGTTTCAGTGGCTCTTTAGAATGAGAATAAAGATTAGTGGGCTTTCCCTACTTGAAATTTTCGATATACCACATTGCTCTGCGAGATACCGCACCACAAAGAAAAATTTTTTTTCTGATTCAATCCACGAAATTAATTGATTCAATAATTTTTTAACATTAAACTGTTTCAATCACAGAAATGATTGATCAATAAAAACATTATTGATACTATTATTTTTTTTGTTCAAATTAAAAAATTCGTTGAATTCAATTAAAATTTTAAATTGAATATTTTTCAAAATCAATTTAAAATTTTAATTGAAAAATTTTCGTGATTTTTTTCGTGGCTTAATCCAGATTTTAACCAAAAACAGAAAAATGTAATATTTTATCTCCAATTACGCAATTAATTGATTCCAATTAATTTTTAAATTAAATTTTCTTTAATACTTAACACAAAGTGTCTTTTTTCTCTGCTGCAATCAATTAATATGCCTTTTTTTCTAATCTCAAATCGCATATAAAGTTCATCAATCACAGTTTTAAATTGGAAATTAATGTGTTTTGAATAAAAAAAAATTAATTGATATACCAATTTAATTTTTTTCATTGAATATGGTCTTCAAAATCGCGAAAATGATAGTATCAAATCAACTGTATTTATTGGAAAATTAAAAAATACTTGATTTAAAAAAGCAAATTTCAATGTAAATTTTAAGTTGATTCAATTAAAGAAGTTTCATTTGACCGGTGATGTCATAAACTCAATTAATTTTTCATTAAAACACGTAACTATTTTCAATTACTTTAACTTCAATACTTAAACTGACTTACCCCCATTTTTCAGGAAGCTCGTTAGTTGCTACGTTATGCTAACGAACTTTTAAAACCGTACTATGGGACATGTCTGTCATCTTGTGTCGTTATTAATTCTATCACCAGTTTAGGAATCTTAACTGCTAAATAATTTTCAGTTAAATTTGGTACCGGAGAGAAGAATTTCGATTTTTGCTTTCTTGCTAACTGGGAGTTAAAGTCTAACGGAGTATACATGAAAATGGCCGTTAATATTTTTAGTTTGATTAAAAAATGATTGTTTGAAATAAACTTTTTAGTTAAAAATTTGATAAACAAATTTCGATCTTTTTTATGTGGATTTTTGTATTTGTCTTGCGAACTATAATTAAAATAGTTAAGGTTGTATCACTTAATTTTTAAATTTTAAATTCAGTTGACTTACAGTTCTCTATCTTGATAAGAATTGACATTGTTATCAATTATTTTATTAATCGAAAATATATTCCACTTCATCAAGAACAACTTTTTAATTGGAAATGATTTTGGTAGTATTTTTTTTCTTGTGGTTTGAAATGCATTGAATATCAACACCAATGAAAATGAAACAATTGGAAAAAATTAATGACTCAATACAAAACCATTAATTGATTAATTAGTTTTTGTGATTTAATTTTATATTTAATTAAAAAATTAGTGTAATGAAATTGAATAAGATTTTTATTGGACAAATTTTGGTGTTTATTCTCCTTCTTCTACGATGATACCAAAAGACAATGTCCTTATGCAACTCTGTATGAAGAGGTTCGTATTCTCTCGTCAAATTCAGTATTTGCATGAATAAATATCAAAAAAATACCAATTAAAATTTAAATTAATTTAAAAAAACCAATGAAATTTTATTGATTTCACATTTAGGTTAAAATATATAATAACATTAACAAAAGAAGATAAATAATTTTTTATTTGAATACAATTAACTCCTTAAATTGATGTTGGGTTATTTGCTATATTATTATTTCCACGATTGATGTATAATTCCAATTAAACATTATTGATTCAAATGAATTTAGTGATTTGAAAACAATATCTCTTTTCTGTGTGCATGTGTTTTGTGCGAAGTACAGAGTACTGGTTTTGACGTGAAGAATTCGTGCTTACAATGATAAAAATTAAAGAGGTCAGAGACGCCTATACTGTACCTTAATAGCCAATTCTATTCTACATATAAGATAGTAGGCCTGTTTCTTTTCGTACTGAATCATGCAACTGTTTGTATGAAGCTTTCCCAAAAAATTCGTATTGCTGCTGTTTTCTTTATACAGAAATCGGTCAATTTTGTGCAAAGTCGCGTCGGTGTTTGTAGATTGCATTTGGATAAAGTGATCGTTTTTCGATTTCATAATTATCAACTTATTGTATCTAATTTGTCGTAATGTCATAAAATTCACAATGGGAGCCGGGTGTGCGGGCATGCCGTCACCGGCGGTATATGTCAAGAGACAAAAAATAATTAAACAGACTAGTATTATGGTATTTATTGCTATTGCATTAAGTTCATTAAAATGTAACATTTCGCTTGGTCTTCTGTATTGTTTTTAAACAGCTGATGTCAGTGTTGCATATTTTTGGAATGTCCTCGATAAACGAGTAGGCTGTTTTCTTTTAGTCCTTCACTGCTTAGTATCCAGTTTACTAAAAGAAAAACAGCCTAAGTAATTGTGAGGATTTCCTGAAGAATGATATTTATGTTGTTTTTTGATTGAATGCCAAGTACTTTCTTGAAAGTAGGTGATGGATATGGAATGATGAAAGAATCTTTATTCAATTACTCTTGTTGGTGAAAATTCATATTGTATGATTTACAATGTAATAGTATAAAAAAATAAATAAAATAAAAATATTAAAAAAAATAGTTAATTAGTTGTTTATGTGAGGAAGTAGTCCGTATTAGTATAATAAATGTAATAAAAATAAAAAAATACAAATCACTTCAATTTATATATATTAGGCATTTAATCATCAGGAATGCAAACTTTTCACCATTACTTTTATTTATAATGATTTGTTATTTAGCATTGCCATGCGGAAGGGTATTAGGAGCAGTTGTCGATTTATCGGCAGGCTATATTAGTAGATTCCATCCACTAAACATTTATGTTATTATCTGCTAACGATGTATATCCTCATTATTTGGCAAATAAGTGCTTGTCAGTAGCTGGACAGAATAAAATGCTTGTTTGGCAGGTTGGTGATATATGCGCTGAGATTTGCATTGTTTCATCGACTGATGGTTAGATAGGCATTAGTGGGATATTTAAATATGTCGATGGCGGAATAGTTCATTATGGTCGAAGGTATTCTGGAAGAAGTGCCACGTTGTATGTCCCATTGAAGATGTCTTGATCTTGGTTTTATTTTAAAGAGATCACATGAACAGATTAGGACATTCGGTTTATATCGTAGTGACTTGAGGATTATGGGGTCTTAGTAGGGTTAATGACAAATATTTCGATGTTTACTATAAAGCGAGAGATGGAGACCATTAAGTTGATATGTAATTTTAACTTAGCCCACTTCTAATTCCTTTTAACTAGAAGGTATAGAGGATCATTGTATAATAATTAAACTACATGAGAAAAATGAGATCTATACACTTTCTTTACCATATTATTTTTGTACGGAATAAACATTTGCAATTTTAATCACTCTTCATTCTACGACTTCATGCGTTTAGTTGAACGATTGACTCTTAATGGTCAAAAAACCTAGAATATTAGAAAATATATTTGTTATTCATTCATATATTCTTTGTGAAAAAGCCTTATGGATGAGTTTAACTTCACAATGATAGTAGATAAGATTGTATTAAAGGTGTGTTTTGATTGTTTGTTTGAAATAATACATAAATTGAATATTCCTGCAAGATAATCCGAATAACATTGTGTGATCCTTCTTAATTAAGATCGCAAATCATTTATGACTATCGATTTTAACTGTATATAATATCGCTGCTACCTAGAAATTTAATTTCTCCCTGCCTCTCACGGTCCACAGATAGATTTCTACAATTAGTTTGCTTTAGTTGCGATTGTGTATATACATTTCTAGTGCTGATATACTACCTATACGTAGATTGTTGGTCCATATGTTTTGGCGTTGTCATCTGATTTTTTTGTATTTCTATTCTTGAGACATATATTAAACTCAAAATCATTCATCTGGTGCTAATACTTCACACGCAAATTATAGTGGTGTAACCATAGTCATATTCCATATTGATTAGATATCTCTCAATTGTCTGAACCATGGTTTTAAGTAGCACAATTTTTGAAACATGACTTTTATTCCTGATGGGATATTGTAGTTCATGCGTTATGTAGCCCTAGTTTAGGATACGTTATTATACTCGAGTAATGTGTCTACTCATCATCTAACTTTTTATACACATTTCATCTATAACAGAGGAATTGGAGTTTTCATTCTAGCTTCACAATTTATCTATCAAATGTCCTCACTAGCCTGTATATCATTGACTAGAACCCAACATTGATGTGCTCCAATTTACAAAGAGCTCAAGGAAAACATCACAAGGCTTCAAATTCAACATTTAAGAATTAGAATGTTTCTTCCCCAAATACAGACTGAGATTTTAGGGTTTACTTGAAATAATTATTAGTTGGTTCCGCAGGATACAACTTCTAGGAATCTCTATAATTATACTGTGGCGAATACTTAAATTATGCTGATTCCATTCATTCTATTTAAATTTTCTATTGGGAATCACTATTTATTGATGTCCAATGCTTTTGGCCAAGTTCTTTCTGCATTTCTGCTTTTTTTGCGGGTTCCTATGTGCGGTCGTGATGATGGTGTTGAATGTTGAGTAGGCTTGTCTTATCATGTGCGTCAGTATACTGATTGTGTATAATTTCGTATCTGGGCATAAAAGAGAAACAATTGGTCAGCTTATGACAGACACAGGGCTCTAGGTAAAAAGGTACTGGAAAGGGGAAGAAGCGTAATTCAAATAGACCGCATACCGTTGACCACAAGAGTACTTGAAAAAAAAAAGAAAAATGAAAACAAATACTTTGTATTTGCCGACGAAGTGTCAATACCCCTATCCGCTTGATTAAAAATCTCTCGGATGACGTCGGTGAACTGGAGGATTAGTTCTCGTTATAACATTCTCGACATTGTTGAATGTACTAATACACGGCCCACCTATGACATTGGCGGTAATGATAAAACGATTGAGGACGAAATTGACAACATTGGTCAAAAACAATACACATATTCTGCGCGCTCAATTATTCTGTCCCTAATCATATTCTGTCAGTTTATAGATCCCTGTGAACCATGATTTTTAGGAGGACGGTATCTCTCATTCTCTCTTTACTTCTTCTAGACCATCATTCTCATCATCATTATCATTATTTACATTCCTTTTACTCCATAAATATGGTGTATTTATGATGGAGCCATCAATTATGTTATCGATATTTTGTTGTTTTAAATGTAATGTTGACACTTTCATTGTGGCATTTGTCAATGATTCATTAGGAGTATTGCCAGATTGTTCTATTGTTTGAAATGGTAGAAATTCAGCAGAATCTTCTGGTGCTATTAAGATCTCTTCTTCGTCATAAATATAGTTTTCAAATATGGTAAAAGCTTAAGGTATTGGCCTGAGGATATTGACAGAAATGTGGTGATAAGAAGTTGTGCGCACATCAATCAACCATCTTATTAACGGAAGTCTTAATTGAGTCATCAGATTGAAAGTTGTAAGACTTGTTCCTGACCGTGCTCGTTATCATATTAATCAGGATTGTTTTCTCTTCCTTATTATCCCTATTGTCATATATTTGATGATGACTTAATATGTTGATTCGATTTTCAAAGGTTTCGTCATCGGTCATTATGTGCGATGATAGAGACGGCCAAAAAGATGCTCGAAGACCATCCGCATACTGCTGGCCAACAGAAGTTGTTGCGACTCATTCCACCTCGGTAGAAGGATAAAGTTCCATCCAACCAGTTGTGGACTACATTCTTCGATCATCATTCTCATTTTGATAATAGCTATTGTTCATAATTATACGTTTTATCAGCTAAAGACATTCCCCATGCTCCGCCATATTTTCATTTAGATTCATTAGCGCATTTCATGAAGGTCGTCTCCATCAGTTTCGAGAGTCAGTGCTGCTGCTAACCCGATGTCACTTGTCTTCACCTGCGTATTGACGTTTAATGGCTCATCAAATTGCGTTTGTGTCTTCTGGCAAAGTCCATTGTTCATCACCATGTTAACGCTGGCATCTGCTTGCTGGTAGTATTGCATAAACCTCCTTGCTTCCATCTGAGCATGCACAGACTCCAAGGAACTGTCAGTGTGTCATCAATCTTCTGTGGCATATCATACTTACGTCTTTTTTCGCTTAATTAAGTGCGGCGAAAGTTTGTGTGGCAAGACATGTGACGGATGAGGATAAACCTCGGATCGATAGCTGCTTGTGTTTCTGTCGACTATGTGTGTTTCAAGGTATGCGTAGGCGATTTCGTAAAGGAAAAAGTGGAGTTTTCGGTTGCGAGGTGATGGTTCGGTTGGGTGGTCCATCCAATATCATGGATCAGTGCGACCTTTTGATTATGCTTCCCACATCAAAGTACATCGATGTAGCCCAAGAGGTCGTGCTGTGCTAGAATAGTAGATGAGTCAGTGATCTGACAAGGCTTTATTTTTTTAAAGCGAATAGCCCTCAAAGAGGATGTCCTTTGAACAGTTGCAAACCTTGAAATTGAAAACTCGCTTCAAATATCCTAAAAGTGTTATAAATGAACCGTGAACAAGAAACTATAAAACGATCTATTTTTTTTGCTTGTTTGAGACGAGAGAACCGTCCAACTAAAGAAAGCTCGTACAGGAAAAGACAAGGTAGGTCACTTTTACAAAAAAAAACGACGTATGTAGGCTATAGAGAAATTACGAAATTTATTTTTATAAAAAAATTTTGCAAAATTGTTATATCTACAGATAAATTTTATGCAAAAAATTTAATTCTCTATAGACACGATTTTGTCCACATTTTATTTATATAAAATTTTGCAGAAATTGTTATTTCTACAGCAAATTTTTGCAAATATTATTTCTATACGAAAATCTTTCTTCAAGAGATTGTATTTCTATATGAAATTGTCAAAATTGTAGTTCAGAGAAAATTTTGCGAAAATATTTATTTGTTAATGAAAAAATTTGATGGCAAAATTATTATGTTTTATTATAAAAATTATTGCAAAATTTTGATTTCTATTAGAAACTTTTTGAAAATTTTATTTCTATAGAAAAAATTTATTTTCTAATAGAGAAACTTTTGTCACAAAATTTATTTCGATAGAAATGTTGTCCAAAATTTATTTCTATAGAAAATTTTGTCAAAATTTTTATTTCTATAGAAAATTTTTGAAAAAAATCTTATTGTATAGAAAATATTTGCAAAAGTTTATTTGCTAATAGTGAAACATTTTATTTCCATAGAAATTTTCTCAAATTTTATTCTATAGAAAATTTTCTATAAAAATTTCTCAAAATTTTATTTCTATGAATATTCTAAAATAAAAATTTTTTGCAAAATTTGATTTCTATAGAACGATTTTTGGTAAAATTTTATTCCTGATAGAAACTTGTGTCAAGAATTTTATTCATATACCGAAAAGTTTTGGTCAAAATTTTAGTTCTATAAGAAAAAAAATTTTTGCACAAAAAAAAATTTTTATTCTATAGAAAGAATTTTTTTGGCAAAATTATTTCTATAGAAGATTTTGCAAAATTTATTTCTATAGAAAATGTAAAATTTTATGTCCATAGAAACGATTTTTGCAAAATTTAATTTCTAGTAGAAAATTTTGGTCAAAATCATTATTTCTTATATAGAAAATTTTTGAATTATGATTTCTGTGGACATTTTTTGCAAAATTTTATCCTAAAAATTGCAAAATATTTGATTTCTAATAAAAAAATTTTGGCAAAATTTTATTTCTATAAACTTTTTGTAAAACGTTTATTCCTATGAGAAACATTTGTCAAATTTATTCTCTATAGAAAATTTGTTGTCCAAAAAGATTTAATTTCTATAGAAAAAATTTTTGCAAAATTTTATTCTATCAAATTTTTTGTAAAAATTTAATTTGCTATAGAAAATGATCAAAATTTATTCCATAGAAAATTTTGCAAAATCCTTATTTCTCAATAGAAATATTTGCAAAATTTACCATAGAAAAAAATTTATTTCATAGACAATGTTTTTCAAAATTATTTCTATAAGAACATTTTCTAAACATTTTGTCAAAGATTTTAGTTTCGTATACAGAAAATTTCTTAAAAATTATTTGCAAAATTTTATTTCTATAGCAACATCTTTTGTAAAAATTTATTCTATGAAATTGTCAAGATTTTATTCTATCAGAAATTTTGTTCAAAATTTTTTCTATAAGGAAAAATTGCAAAAATATTAGTTTCTATAGAACAAATTTTGCAAAAATTTATTTCTATAAGAAATTTGTAAAAGATTGATTAATTTTGCTATAAAGAGGAAAATGTCAAAATTTATTTCCATAGAAAGATTTTTGCAAAATTTATTCTATATGAGAAATTTTGTCAAAAGTGCATGATATTTCTATATAAAGAATGTTTGCTGAGAAAATTTTATTTTATAGGAAGAAATGTTTGCAAAATTTAGTTTTAGTGATGTTCCGAAAGTTGTATTTCCATAGAAAGTGTGTTGTTGCAAAGATTATACTTTCTATTAAAATTGTTTCCCAGAGAATTTTATTCTAGTAGGGAAAATTTGTCAAAATCGTTATTTCTATATAGAAGGATTGTGTTGCAAAAATTTTATTTCTATGGAACAATTTGCAAAATTTGTATTTCTATAAGAAAATTTTTCAAAATTTATTTCTATAGAAAATTTTTGGTAAAATTTATTTCTATAGAAATTTTTGCAAAATTTTGATTTCTTTCTATAGAAAAGCAATGCTCAAATTTATTTTGCTCAAATAATTATTTCTAATAGAAAATTTTTCACTGTTTCTTGAGTGTGTGCTCCTAGAAAGATGTCGATAAAGAATGTCCGAGGTTTTCTAAAATCCTTGTAAGTCTTCTTAATATATATTATTTGTATGAGTCTTAAACATGTGAGTTCTATTAAGGTTTATCTACTATACTACCGATCACCGTTCATGGAAGATTTGGACACGGGTTAGTTTCTATTGAACACTTCTAATCTCATACGTATTCAAAGGGAATTTTCTAAACTAAAAGAGAAAAAGTAGTTGACAATAAATATCGAAACATGGGATAATTTTCATTCTGACTGTTAGGATACATTACGAGTGGTGATATACGATGGAGGCCCGATGTAAAGTAGGTGGTGGATGGTTAAATTGCTTACACCCCATTATCATCACAAGAGCAGAAACACCTTGAAAGACGTTATAAGCATTCACGGATTTAGATTATGCAGAAGAGAAATGTATTTAATAATCTAGGGTATTAATTTCACTTTAACTAAATGGAGTGGCAACATAAAAGACAACCGTCCTATATCAAAGTAGTAATGATGCTCCATAGGGGAATCTAACAGGAGAGAGAGATGAGAAAAAATTTTATACAACAGTTAATGACGACAGAGATGGAGGGCTTGAAGTCACTATTCACAATTAAACTCTGATATAATTCCAGGATGAAGATATTTTTCAAGGGCGCGATATAATATTAGTCATATTACATCGCTAGTTGAAGTGTGACTATATAAGTTATGAATTTAGTCTATACAGAGGAAAAGGATTAACAGATTGAAGAGCAAGAAAACAATGTGGCCGACAAAAGAAAAACTTTCACGAGAATTTATCCAATTAAAACAGTCTTAATTGAGTTTAAAACATATTAAGGTTTGAAATAGATTAATTGATATTAAACACATTTTTAATAGAAACAAAAATCAGTCACAAAATGTAAATAGCATATAAATTAATTTTTTTAAGTTGGATCGAAATTAATCTGTCTATTGACTGTTGCAATCAATGTTTTAATATACTATCCATTTCTGGATGGAGACATTTTCATTAAAATTAAGCTGGATCGGCAATTAATTTCGTGAGTTGAATCCAAAATTTTTTGGTGTGTACAATCAATTGATTGAAAGTCAATTAAACAGTTTATTGATGCCAATTTAGAAATATAAGTGATGAAAATTAGTTTGTGATTGAAATTCACAAATGAATCCATAAAATTATAATTGGATATTTTAATTATAGAAACACAATTAAGACTGTAATTGGAAAAATGTTCGGTGAATTGTTTTGTGTAGTAGAGCGATAGAAAATCAGAGACATTGTATCCTACACAAAAGTTTGATTACAAACAGACATTTGTTTCATTTCATGGTGAAAAAATTATTAAATAACTCCAACTAATGAACGCACGGCGGAGGAATTTCCGGACAAATTGGGTGAATTTCCCGGACAAAAATTTATGTCAAAATATGATATTTTAGTTTTGGTTCAAATTTAACACGATGTAACTATGAGAATACTAATCCGGAAATAAGATTTTTAAAGCTATGCGCTCGAATGTTGTGTAATGGCAGAGAAACATTGATATTCGTGGCATAAGACGAGCAGGTCATGATCAATAGGACAGACTTGTTAGACTGAATACTGGAAGCATAGAGTTAAAAGAAACAGCTGGGACCCCAGTTATTAAGGGTTAAAAGTACTTTCTTACACATTGTACATTTAAGAAGACATGACTAAAGTAAGCGAGGAAGGAATAAGTACACGATTCGGCAACCAAAATCACAGAAAACTATATAAAAAATTTAGTTCTTTATTGGTATTATATAAAGGAGAAAGATCTATGAAAACTGAAATTAATGAGCGACATGTCTTTTTCGAAAAATCTGGAAAGATAAAAGACTACTGATTAATATATTCAATCAACATAGAATTCATTGACAACTTATTGTCCAAGAACAACGTAAGTCGTGATTCTTTTTGAAAAATTTCAAATAGAACCCATGCAATTCTAATTATTGTGGGTTATTAATTTGAAGATGTCGTATGGTAGTTAGTTTTCGGCCTAAGTGAGAATGAAAGAACACCTTTTTAATATTCTAATTACTATCACAACTCGTCACCATCCCCAAGAAGCGGCGATCCAAACACGAACATTAAAATGAAATAGGAATGTTTCTTTACCACAAAGTATGTCGAATGTTTATCAATCTCCCAAACCCGTTTAGAAAAATAAAACCGTGTATAAGAAACCCACAAAAAAAAATAAAATAAAAACAAACAAAGAAAGAGGAAAAAACTTTTGCGTAGTTAGTGTCGTTCTTGTCCTGATTTTGTTATTGCTTCTGTCTATCTGTCATTCGTTGGTGGGTGAGTGGTGTTGGGGATAGATTTTTCATTTAATGCAAATTCTAGATTTTGGTCAACAGATCTTTTCTATCAATCTTATCCATACTAAGGAAACAATTACTTAACAAAATTATTAAGAATGATCTAATATAGAAGGAAAATTCAAAATATACCAATTTTTCTAAAGACAATATTTTATTATTTCTATAGAAATTTTTTTCAAAAATTATTTCTAATATAAAATTTTGGTCAAAATTTATTTCTGATAATAAAATTGTTGGATTCCTAAAAAATTTTATTTCTATATAAAATTTGGTGAAGCATTTCTATAATTTGTTCTATAACGGATAATTTTGGTCCACACCATTTTAATCTTTGTATCTATGAAATATTTCTTGTCACGAAATTCTATTTTTTAATAGAAATTTTCAAAATTTTTATTCTATAGAAAATTTTGGGGTTAAAATTTTCTTCTATAGAATGTTTCAACAAATTTAGGCGCTATAGAAAATTTTGTCAATAATGTGACTGTCTGATAGAAAATCATTGGCTCAATTACACATTTTATTTCCTTAAGAAAATTTTGTCACAAAAATGTTATGTCTATCAAGAACACTATTGTCAAACTTTTATTTCTTAGAAAATTTTGTCAAAAATTTTATTTCTATAGAAAAATATCTTGTCAAAATTATTACTATATCTATATATGGTAAAATTTTGTCAAAATATTATTCTCAATAGAACAATGTTTGTTAAACATATTATTTGCCTACATGAAAATTTGTCAAAAATTATCTCATATAGACAATTGATACCAAACATTTATTGTTTTATTAGTGGCTTCACTTTCTTCAATGTATTTTGCTTTTCTGCATCTCAGCTTAAATGCCTATTGGTTCACTCTGACCTTAAACTACAAGTGTAGGCTTAACAACAAGGAAAAGTATGATTGCAAAATTTATTGGGAAAGCCTAATAAGACGCGGAAGATGGTTGGATGTACCAGCTGTTCGTCGATATAATACCACATCCTCATCACATCCCTCTACTTGCAACGAGCAAACACTATCAACAGAACAATGTATCAGAATCAATAATTCGGGCCGGAGTTCACACATCAAGAAGTTTCTCCAGAGAGGTGAGACTACCATACCTTACCATTTTTCAAATCGATTGATTGAATTGGCAAAGGAAAAGAGAATGCTGGCAAATTTGTCTTAACCTTCGTACAGTAAGCCGGACATCAAACCCTTTTTCGGGAGTCAAGGTATGTTCACGTACTATTTTGGTAGTGAGATATTGTACCGCCACATGAATTTTATCACCGATAATTGTTGATAGTCTCTTTGCGAAGTAGAGGATCTGATGGAGGAATGTGGTATTTACTACGAACAGCTGTGACATGCCAACCATCTTGCCATCTATAGGGCTCGACACAAATAAATTTTGACAAAGGCGATCACATTATGCCTGTGCTAGCTTAAGCTTACAGACTTGTAGTTTAAGCTCTCAATTGCATGCTTTAAGCTGAGATCAAAACAACAATAAAAATTTATATCTCTAATAGATATATTGCATAAAAGTATCTATTTCTCATAACAATTTTAATCAAAATTTATTTCTATACTGATTTGCCTGTCAAAATTTATTTCATAAAAAAATTTGTCAAAATTGGTATGTTCATCATGAAATAAAATTTGTCCGAAGACAATATTGTAATTCTAACATCAATTTGTATTGGCAAATTTCTGCACAAATTATTTCTAATATTAAAAGGTTGCAAAATTGATGTCGTAGAAAATTGTCAAAATTCCAAAATGATTCATAGACATTCAAAATTTATTCTAATAGAAAAATTTGGAGAGGGAACCCTGCAGAAATCTACCAAAACATCAAAGAGCACCCAGCCCTCATCACAAGCAAGCCATCACCACCATCGTCCATTTGACCCAAATCTAGATCGCAGTAATTCTTTTGCAGCAATCACATCTCCACTCCATTTGGGGTTCACAGTAACATGTTTTGTGAGTCAGATCGAATGTTCCATGCCCTGTACAATCGGTAGGCAATATGTAAATGCATCTTGATCCATGGTAGCAAATCGGGCTCCCTTTCCGCCTTTTTTGCAAGATGCATGTACCATCGCACAGAAACTGTCCAGAACATGTAGGATGAGGGCAATCACCACTGGCAGCGTGGAAAAACAAGAAATATTTTAGATGATGAATGACTATACTGATTAGAACTTAGATACTTTTTCGTCTAAAGGTTCTTAGCAAAATGGCCGAGGAATAATTTCGTAATTAAAAATATACACATATTTTTTTTTTGAACCAAAAGACCATTCTGTAATTAAAATTTTAATATCCACTTATGTGTAAAGTCCGTTTGCAAAATCACTTCTAACACAATGAAAAAAAATATTTTTGTCTTCAATCACGAAATTAATTGATTCAGTTATTTTTTTTATTTGAATGTCTTCAATCACAGAAATGATTGTACAATCACCAACGTCAATTACAAAATTAATTGCTCTACTGATTAAAAAAATTAATTGATACAGTTAATTTCTGTGAGGATTTTTGTTTCAATTAAAAAATCTTGTTGAATAATTAATTTTCAATTGAATTTTTTAAAATTCATTAAAATTTAAATTGGAAAATTTTTGGTGATATTTTTTCTGTGTACTTTCAAGTGTTAGATTTTGTTATCCTAACCATATAATCATACAATTATGATTATATTATGCCGGATCACGGTTGCCTAATAGTGGTAAAAGATTCTACCAAAACTGGTGAATTTTTTATGTTGGTAGATTGATAGAATTGTTATACGTTTGGTCAGGTTTGGCAAAATACACCTCTCCCACTAAGAGATAATTACAATTTGCATAGAAATAAATTTTGACAAAATTTTCTATAGAAATAAAATTTTGAGCAAAATTTTCTATAGAAAAATTAAAATTTTGACCAAAATTTCTATAGGAAATAAATTTGTATAGGAAAATAAATTTTGACAAAATTTTTTCTATAGAAATACAAATTTGACAAACATTTTTTATAGAAAATGCAAATCTTGAAGTAAAATTTTCTATAGAAATAAAATTTGACAATTTTTCTATAAAAATAAAAATTTTGACAAAATTATCTATAGAAATAAAGATTTGACAAAATTTTCTATAGAAATGTACAAATTTTGACAAAATTTTCTATGAGAAATACTAAAAATTTTTGACAAAATTTTCTATAGAATAAATTTTGACAAAATTTTCTAATAGAAATGAAAAATTTTCGACAAAATTTTGTATAGACTCAAATTCTGATAAAATTTTGCTATAGAAATAAAAATTTTGACAATTTTCTATAGAAAATAAATTTTTGAAAACAAAATTTTCTATAGAAATAAAATTTTAGAAAAATTTTTATAAGCAAAACACATTCTGAGAAAATTTTTTATAGAGAATAAAATTTTTTTAATTTGGTAAGTTTTCTTCTAAATTGTTGTTAGATAACTTTTGGATCGAGTGGCACCGTGCGCCTGAGTCAAAAATTTACTGTCAACAGCCGCCGACAAAAATGGGTCGGCTTAATTCTCCGATGTGGTGCAGTATATAACATAAATTTATACAGTAATATATATTAGTTTAGACTGAACAAGAATTAATGTTAAGCATTTACAGAAATAAATTACATATTGCGTACTTCCTCCTATTGGATATAACAATACAAAAAAAAAAAAGAAATAAAATAAAAGAAATCATAGATCACACCACCATACCCGTGTAAAAATTGGGGATCGATTTGATATGGTTAGATCTGAGCCAGAAGATATGGTCAGAATCTGAGCAGATCGCCGAAATATGGTTATATCGGTCCAGATCTAATACTATGGAAATTGGATCTGATAATCTGCACAAATAATGAGACACATCTAAGATCCAGATATAATTTGATATAATTGTAATTATTTGATACAATTGTATCTTCGAGATCTTTAACATAAAAGCCGGCATAATTTGTATATAAAATGAATCAATTGTTTTATTTAATAATACAGACAAAAAATGTGTATATGTGCATAATAATATGTTTAATTTAAATTGATCCATCAAGCTATTTAAAGGAGTATTGACAGTTGAGTTAGAGTGTTTGTCCAGGTTTTTTCGTTTGCTTTCTTTGCTTTGGATTGACACGGGCATTGCCGACTAAAGTATTACAGCGTTATTACAGCAATCTGCGAATGAAATTAAGTAAAAAAACAATTATTAAACAAATATAGGAATAACAATATGGAATATATTGAATCTATGTAAGCAAGTATTAGTAATTGTTTTTGGATCATTCTTTCTTTAATGTTGCAATAAAGATATTGCCATATAATTTTATGTTGGCTTTTAATACTCACGATTTAAAGTGTATTCGGGATTGAAGGTTAGGTTTTAAAGGCTCAGTGACATAGCGTATTCAAGACCATCATGACATCACAGTGATCAACATCTCACTTATCAGCTGAGACTGCTGGCTCGGATTCAAATTAATATAGCTTTGCAATAACCATGGGCTGCCTTGTATAATTCGATTCCCTATCCCAGGCATTTCACCGTTGCGGCTGAAACAACTTAGAAGAATGTGTTTGAAAAGCAGAAAATGTGCACCAACTATTACTGCGAGGAGATAATCCACCGCTCGATAATAATTTTTTTGTGTTGGTCGGAACTGGGATTTGAACCGTGACCGTTTGTGAAATGCAAGGCGGGCATGTTAACCAGTACACCACTGAAGGTTTCCATTTTTTTCCAATCTCAGAAAGTAGTAAACAGGCATACTAAGGAAATAACAAATACAAGTCTACTTCACTCCGCCCCTGCTTCATCAGTCTCCGCAATAAAGGAACGATATGAACCTTTATCAAGGAACCAATTTAATAACCAGGTTATATTTAATTTCTTTGAATTTTCTCAGCTAGTCTGGCGTTAAATTTGTGTTTAGTAAGTGATGCCCCTGACGCGTTTGAGCATTTGAACATAATTGGCATTTGAGGTTTAGACGTGTTTATTTCAAAAGTTTTTTAACTGTTCATGATTGTTTTTGATTATATTTGGACCCGTATTTACCCCATATATTAGTCAGATATGGATGTTATATCCTACCTATCTTATTAGATATAGTGCTATAATATGGTCCTAATCCAAGAATATATTATTAGGATATGCCAGAGGTATAATTAGATATTATACTAATATATGACGATAATCTGCAAATTAATAATGCTAACCATGATTCTAGCAAGGCATATATAGGCAAGATCTGTGCAAATCCTAATTATGTCTGAACGCAATATGCTGAAACAGATCCAATTAGACCAATTTTGATATTCAGTGAGATAGGATTGGATCCTCCAATTTTACCACGGGTACACACAAATATTTTTTTTCTGAATCACGATTCGGACGAAAATTGAATTGATCTATAGATTTTTGTAGGATTGAAAAATGAATAGGATCAATGTAAAAAATCTAGTGTGAAAGTGAAGTGTAAGGAAATTAATGATTGATGATGTAATTTTTTGTGATTGAATTTTTGTTTCAAATGAAAAAGTTTGTTGAAATCAAGTTAAATATTTAATGGAATGATTTTCTGTAAAGCTTCAACTGAAGACATTTAATTGGAAAAAAATGTTCGTGAAAGTTTTTCCCTGTGTAGGAATTTTGTTGTCCACATCTATGATGTTTTTAAG
>PGFW01021149.1:96127-110944 GCA_003123925.1 Haematobia irritans
GTAATGGCTATATCTTCAAAATCTGGGAAAAAAACTCTGTTAATATTCATCAAAATTGGATTACAAATATGACAATTAACTGAAATCGGGGGCACAAGAAAAAAACATCAATGAATAGAAAAAGCTATAGTTGATATCTTAGAAAAATTGTTTTGAAAAAAAGACTCTATATACTACAGCGACGAGATTAAATGTAAAAAATCTATCCCCTAAACATCCTTTCACTCACACAATCCTTGATTACAGAGAAGAAGTGTCGTTGGACTAGTAGTAACGATAATTTTTCGGCTAAGTGAAATGAAATGACACTTTTAGATTTCAATTTACTTAAATACCAACGCTCCCCGCGGTTTCCCCAAATCGTACAGATAACGACCATGAAATACGGAATGCCTTCTTTACCACGAGTATGTCGAATGTTTTCAAAAATTTCCCCCGTCCTTAAAAAATAAAACGGTATAAAACAACCACAAAAAAAAGATAAAATAAAAACAAACAAAGAACAAGAAAAAACTTTTGGTTAGCTTATGAGCGTTCTTCCACGTCCCTCGAATTTCTGCTGCATTATTGCATTCGTGCTCTATTACTGTCAATCACCTTGGTGCCTGAGCACGCGTGTTGGGCGATTAGATTTTTTCATTTAAGACATCGTCCATGTCCTTCAGAAAAGATTTTTCTTGATCTATCCAAGTTTTCACTATAGCTTTTTCTTCTTGATTGTTTTTTGGGCCCGTTTCAGTTACAGTTATTCCGGGGTTTTATATGCTTTACGCCTCTTCGTCGTCGTCTTCTTCTTCTCCTATCATTGTAAAACTCATTTAAAAATAATTAAAACTTGTGAATAATTACCTCCATTATTGGCATTTGCCAATGGTGATGAAAGCGATGTAGACGATGATGATGGGGACGATATGGAAGTGGCTGCTTGTGATCCTATGGCTACCGATGAAGCCGATGTCGATTGGAAGGCCGATGAGGAGGCTGCCGCCGCCGATACCGAGGATGGGGGCAATGAAGAGCTAGCCGTTGTCGTGGGTTGTCCGGTTTTAGAGCGTAACAATGAATTGTGTAACTTGGAGAGGTCTGTATTAGTACTTTTGGCCGCTGTTACCTCGGCGGCCTCGTTGCCGACTAGAACTGTACAGGGGGCAGTGGGGGACCAATGGAGGACACCAAAACCTACAACGAATAATGATAAATTGAAATGAAAGAAAAGAAAACATTTCGAAGAAGTCCCCCCAATTAATCTCGAATAACTTTAACTTATCATCATTCAAATAAGAGTGGGGAAGAAACGAACTTTCCGCTTTCTCCTGGAGGCAAAGAAGCCTATTTTTTGGTTCTTTTAAAATTGACAGATGTATGTGTGTGCATTTTCCATTCTCCTTACCTGTTAAAAATATTAACAGCACACACATGGCCACAAACACAGATACAGATACAATGGCTATGCATTTGGCCGAGCATCGAGCTGCCAGATCTTTGCGGAAATTCATGGGAGCCGAATAATGATGCGAGGGTATGCCACTCATGACACTGCGTGGCGGAAGCACGGGACCCAGGCAATTGTTGGCATTCGAACGTTCATAACCTTTCAAGGTATCCTTGGTGGGTGTCGAACAAGTCGAACCGCTTTTATAATCGATGGGTGAACCTTTGTTCATGTCTGTAATGAAAGGGGGAAAGAAAAAACGAAAAGAAATTAAATGAAAGGATTTATAACAAATTCTCGGTGAATATAATTTANAAATAAAATAAAAATATTAAAAAAAATAGTAATTAGTTGTTTAGTATTGCATTTTTTTTTAGTAGGAAGGTTAGTCCAGTTTAGTATTTAAAAATGTAAAAAAATAAAAAAAATACAAATCACCTTCAAGTATAAGTATAGGCATAACATCAGGACATGCAAACTTTTCACCATTACTGTTATTATAAGAATTAGTTATAGCATTGCCATGCGAAAGGGTATTAGGAGCAGTTGTCATATTATCGTCAGGCATATTAGTAGATGTCCCATCACTAACATTTATGTTATCATCTCTAACAGTAGTATCCTCATTATTTGGCAAATAAGTGCTTGTAGTAGTGACAGATAAAATGCTTGTTTTGGCAGTTGGTGATATATGCCTGATATTTTGCATTGTGTCATCGACTGATGTAGATGGCATAGTGGATATTGTAAATATGTCATTGTCAAAGTCATTATTGTCGAAGGTATTTCTGGAAGAAGTGTCCACTGTTGTATAGTCCATTGAAGATGTCTGACTGGTACTTGTAAAGAGATCACATGAACAGATAGGACATTCTGGTATCGGTGGAGGAGGTTCGGGTATGCAATAGGATGGACTTGTTATAGTTTCTTCTGGATTATTTACCAAAGGTAAGATCTTACTATTGGATGAGTCTACACTTTCTTCCATTTTTGGCGGAAACTTTTTAACCAATTCTGCTGGTGGTAATTGATCATGGGTCAATACCTGTTTGATATTTTGTATTTCTCCATTTTCTTGAAAAGCTGGTATATCCACATGTAGGGTATACATATTGCCTGATCCATCATTTGTGCCTATGGTCAAATTAACTACGATACGTTTATCAACTGCTGCATGAGGAATTATCTCGGCCTTCCAGGGTTTCAAGGTATTAATTTCCCGTATTCTTTCCGGGGCTGAAGTTATTGTTGGTCCATAGGTTGGCAGTTTGTGGAATTTTGTTTTATTTTGGGATAACCAAATCTTCTTTGCCATTCCTCTTCACGATTGATAACCTCATTCCAATGTTTGCTATAATCTCCCATGGATTGTGGAAGATTTTGAATATTTTGGGTGTTACTTTGAGGTTTACCCCTAGGACTTTTATTGAATGTTATTGTCTTGTAGATTTCATCTTCAGAGGAATGGGTTTTTTCTAGCTTCACAATATCTATGTCATCCATTTCCATAAATCCATTGTGGGCATTCAAGGGTAACAGGCCATCATTTAGCATTAGACTCTCCAAAGAATTTTCGGGTACTTGAAGAATATCATTGGCCGCAGACCTTCTATTATGTACATTGAATATCTTCAAATTTTTCTCATTTGGGAATATTTTTTGTGTCAAGCTTTTGGCAAGTTCTTCTGCTTCTGCTTTTGGCGGCGGCGGTGGTGATGATGGTGTTGAATAAATGTCATCATTGATGTCAGATAAATGATGGCTATTAAATGTCATTGAATCAATGTTGTCAGTATGCTGAACCTTGTTAGGAGACAGGGAGCATGGTTGCGTTCACGATTGATTCGAAAATTATTGTCAACTTTATCATTTTTATCATCATCGGCAACATTATGGGTGTCATCATTTTGAGTAGATTTGCTATTGCCATTCAGCTCAGTTCCAGGGGGAACATTTTTATGGCCTACTTCTTCTAGACCATCATCATCATCCATCATCATTAATCATTATTATTATTTACATTCCTTATTACTCCATAAATATGGTGTATTTATGATGGAGCCATCAATTATGTTACCGATATTTTGTTGTTGTTTAATGTAATGTTGACACTTTCATTGTGGCATTTGTCAATGATTCATTAGGAAGTATTGCCAAGATTTGTTCTATTGGCTTGAAAATGGGTAGAAATTCAGCAGAAATCTTCTGGTGGCTATTAGGATCTCTTCTTCCGTCATAAATATAGTTTTTCAAAATATGGTAAAAGCTTTGGTAGTTGCCTGAGGAATATTCAAGATGTGGTATAAGAAGTTGCTGGCGCCAATCATCACCAATCTTTAAGGAAGTCTTTATTGATATCATTTGAAAGTTGTAAGACTTTTTCTTGGCCTTGCTTATCATATTATCAGGATTGTTTCTTTCCTTATTATCCTTATTGTCATTATTTTGATTGTGACTTAATATGTTATTGATTTTCAAAGTTTTCGTCATCGTCATTTTCGATGATATGACCGGCAAAAGATGTCGAAGACCTGCTCTGGCAAAACAAGTTGTTGCGACTCATTCCCTCGGTAGAGGATAAAGTTCCATCCAACAGTTTTGACTCTTCTTCATCAATCACTTCTCTTTGATATAGCTATTGTCAATAAATTACTTTTATCACTAAAACATTCCCCATCTCCGCCATACCATTTTATTTCATTAGCATTTTCATTGAAAGTCGTCTCCATCATTTTCAGAGTCACTGCTGCTGCTACGATGTCCTTGTCTTCACCTCGTATTGACTTTTATTGCTCATAAATTGTTTTGTGTACTTCTGGCAAATCCATTGTAATCACCATTTACCTGCTACTGCTGGTAGTATTGCATCAAACTCTTCTTCATCTTCTTGAGCTGCAACACCACTCCAGTAGTGTCATCATCTTCTGGTGGATATCTACTTGTCTTTTTTCTTAATTAAGTGCTGCAAAGTTTTTTGTGCTAGGGCAATGACGATGAGGATGAGGATAAACTTTCGTCGATATCTTTGTTTTCTGCGACATATTTGTGTTTTCAAGTATGCGTAGGCATTTCGTAAAGGCTAAAAAGTGGAGTTTTCGGTTGCGCGGCTGATGGTTCGGTTGTTGTTCCATCCAATATCATGGATGCAAGTGCACTTTTGATTATTTCCCACATCAAAGTACATCAATGTAACCAAGAGGTCGTGCGTGTGCTAAATAGTAGATTGATCAGTAATCTGACAGAGCTTTTTTTTTTAAAGCGAATAGCCCTAGGGTGTCCTTTGAAGTTGCAAACATTGAGAATGACTTCGCTTCAAATATACCTAAAAGTGTTATGTAAAAATGAACCGTTGAACAAGAATACTATAAAAGATCTATTTATTTTTGCTTGTTTCAGACGAAAACCTCACAACTAAAAGAAAGCTACGTATCAGAAAAGACAGGTAGGTCAACTTTTAACAAAAACAAAACACGTATGTAGGCTATAGAAAATTACGAAATTTATTTTTAATAAGAAAATTTTTGGCAAAATTTTATATCTAAATAAATTGAAATTTAATTTAGAATTTGTCCAATTTTATTTAAAATTCAATTGTTATTTCTAAGCAATTGCAAAATTTTTCATAAAATTTTCAAGGATTATTTCTAGAAACAAAATTTGTCAAAATTTTGCAAAATATTGTATTTGTTATACTGAAAATAATTTGATGGAAAATTATTATGTTTTATTAAAAAATTATTGCAAAATTTTATTTCTATTAGAAACTTTTTGGAAAATTTTATTTCTAGTAGAAACAAATTTTTGTCAATAGAGAAACTTTGTCAATTTATCTAATGTTGTCCAAAATTCTTTTATTGCTATAAAAAATTTTGTCAAGAATTTTAATTTCATTTTCTATAAGAAATTTTTGAAAAAATCTTATTTCTATAGAAAATATGAAAGTTTATTGCAATATAAACATTTTATTTATCGCATAGAAAATTCTAAATTTATCATAAAAATTTTTATAAAATTCTAAATTTATTCTATAATATTCTATCAAAAATTTTTTCAAAATTTTATTTCTATAGAAACGATTTTTAGTAAAAATTTTGCAAATTTCATTTCTGATAGAAATCTTGTAATTTTGATCGCATAGAAATTTTATTCATATACCGAATTTTCGTCAAAATTTTACTGTTCTATAGAAAAAAATTTTGCACAAAAATTTTTATTTCTATAGAAAAATTTTGCGCAAATTATTATTTCTATAGAAAGATTGTTGCAAAATTTATTCTATGAAAATGTAAATTTTATGTCCAATGAAACGATTTGAAATTTTTTCAACGAAATTTTGGCAATTAATCATTTTCTTAATATTGAGAAAATTGTTGGTGATATTTTATATTTCTGTGTAGAAAATTTTTTGCATAATTTTATCCTATAAAAAATGTGCAAAATATTTGATTCTAATAGAAAATTTAATTTTGCAAAATTTTATTTTATAAAAATTTTCGAAAAGTTTATTTCTATAAGAGAAAATTTGTACAAAATTTATTCTCTATAGAAAATTTGTTGTCGCAAAAAGTTTAATTTCTATAGAAAAGCATTTTTCAAAATTTTTATTCCCATAGTCAAATTTTTGAATAAATTTAATTTCTAATGAGAAAATTGATCAAAATTTTATTCTCATTAGAAAATTTTGCAAAATCGCTTAATTTCTCATAGAATATTTGCAAAATACATGAAAATTTTTTCATAACAATTTTTCAAATTTTCTATGGAACATTTTTCATTAAAATTTTATTCGTATACAGAAAATTTTTAATTTGCAAAATTTTATTTCTGTAGCAACAATCTTTTGTAACTTTGTATTTTCTATAAGACATTTTTGCAAAATTTTTATATTCTTCTCTATAGAAAAGTTTCGAAACTTTTTATTTGCTCAACTAATTAATTTCTAATAGAAAGTTTTCACTGTTTTTTGTAAGTGTAGTTTCCTAGAAAATGTCCATAAAAAATTCCGAATTTCTTTCTAAACAACATTCCTTTAATCTTCTTTTAAATATATTTATTTGTCTTAATAGCTAAAACTGTGTGTTTCTTGTTAAGTTTGATCTACTTATAATCAGCTTCATGAAATTTTGGACAGCGGTGTTTTCTAATGACATTCTATCTCACTCCGTATTCAAGGAAGTTTTCTATATAAAAAAGGTAGTTGCAAATAATAGAGCAGGGGGATTTATTGTTCAATCTGCTTGTTAGGCATACGAGTGTTTTAATGCGGATGGTCGGCGATGGTAGTGGGTGGTGGTGTTAATTATTTCGAGCCATTCTTCTCCTGAAAGCAGCACACCTCTAAGAAGACGTGTTAAGACTTTCACGGTTTAATTATGCCGAGAGAAATGTATTTTATATATTAGATTATTCCTTTAACTCAACATGATAGGCAACAAATAAAAACAAACGTCCTAATAAAAGTGTATTGTATTGAGGACACATTTACAGGGAGAGAGAGAGAGTGAGAAATTGTATATTAAATTATGGGAGAAGAGATGAGTGCTTGAACGTATTTTCAAAGTACATTAAAATTTTTCAATTTCGCCCAGGAATTCGATTTTTTCAAAGGGGGATAATATATTATATACATATCAGTAACGGTCGACTTTAAATTGTATTTGAATTTAAGTCTATAAGGGAAAAAGGATTTATCTATCTGTGGCGCCAGTAAAAAGAAATAAACGTTTTCACTCACAGAATTTTTTCCAAATTAAAGTCTAATTGAAGTTTTTAAAACGTATTCAATGTAAAATATTTAATTGATTTAACACACGTTTTTTTTTAATAGAAACAAAAAATCAGTCCACAAAAATTAATATGTATTAATGTGAAATTTTTTTCAATTGGATCAATTAATCTTTTTAATTTGACTTTCATCAATTTTTTAATTGGATACCGGATCATTTCATGGTTGATTGGAGACTCTCAATTAAAAATTAATTGGATCAATTAATTTCGTGATTGAAAATCAACAACAAATCTTTTTTGTGTGTGTTCAGATCAATATAATGTGAAATGTCAATTAAAAAATTTATTGATCCAATTAAAAAAATTAATTGATACCTATTCAATTTTGTGATTGAAATTACAAACATAAATCCATAAAAATTTTTAATTGGTTTTTTATAAAACTCATTAAGACTTTAATTTGAAAAAAATAATGTTCCGTGAATGTTTTTTTTTGTGTTAGTAGAGCACTAGAAAATAGAGAACACTTGTTATACTACACAAAGTTAATTAACCAACTTTGTTTCATGTTTAGGTAAAACGAGAATTATTATTCTCCAATTTGTAGGTTTCTAAAATTGTCCCGTGACAAATTTTATTTCAATTGTCTTTTAATTTTTTGGTTTTTCAAGTTTACAACAGAATGTTACTATAAATGAAGAACGGAAATCATTAGCTTTTTTTACCAAAGACTGTGTTACGGTATGTGGGTTTAAATGCAAACAAACCTGAATTTTCGCGATGGCTTAACGCTCCAAACTTAAAGACGTAAGGAGTTTTGTTTCTGGTTGTAATCTTAAAAGATACAAGTGTTGCAGTTTAAGGTGGTTAACTTGTCTTAACATTTGTCTTTATAAAAATTTAAAGTTAAGGAAGGAGTCTAGGTCACGAGGAAAAGTCAAGAGTTGAAACACCTATTGTAAAAAAACTTTAGTTTTTATTCTAAATGAATAATTATGAGCGGCAATGTCTTTTTCCGAAATTTGGATACAAAAAACGTGTTAAATCATTTTCATCAACCATGAATTCCATTGACACGAAGGCGCGCTTTGTCCCCAAAGAAAACTTAAGTTTCGTATTTTTTTTGTGAGAAATATATTTCCCCAAAATAGATCCCATGATTTATTAATTTGTTATGGTCTTTCATTTGAATATGTCGTTGGATATTGTTTTTCAGCGCTAAATGGAAATGAAAGAACACTTTTATTTCAATTTACTTAAATATCAACACTCCTGCCCCGGAGCGGTCTTCCCCCAACCGCGACAATAACACAATGAAATGAGAATGTCTCTTTACCACAGTATGTCGAATGTTTCAATTTCCCGTCTTATGAAAAAATAACCTGCGTATGAAACCCAAAAAAAAAAATAAAATAAAAACAACAAAGAAAGAGGAAAAAAAACCTTTTGCGTAGTTAGTCGTGTCGTTTGTCCTGATTTTGTTATTCGCTTCTGTCTTTCTGGTCATTCGTTGTTGTGGGTGGTGTGTTTGCGGGAATAGATTTTTTTCATTTAATCGTCGTGTGTCGTATTAAGAAAATTTTCTTATTTCAAAGTTTTCAACTAAGCATTTTCTTTCCTTAGATCTGTTTTTGGGGACCCCGTTTCAGTTTATTCGGTTTTTATATGCTTTTACGGCCTCCTCTCTTCGCGCTCGTCGTCTTCTTCTTCTCCTATCATTGTAACTCATTAAAAATAATTAAACTTGTGAATAATTTGTACTCTACATTATTGGCATCTTGCCAACTGGTGATGAAAGCGATGTAGACGATGAATGATGGGTGACGATATGGCAAGTGGCTGCTTGTGAATCCCTATGGCTACCATGAAGCCGATGTCTGATTGGAAAGGGGCACCGATGAGGAGGCTGCCTGCCGCCGATACCGCGAGGATGGGGGCAAATGAAGACTAGCCGTTGTCGTGGGTTGTCCGGTTTTAGAGCGTAACAATGAATTGTGTAACTTGAGAGGTCTGTATCAAGTAATTTGGCCGCTGTATACCTCGGAGGCCTGCCGTTTGCGACTAGAACTGTACAGGGGCCAGTGGGGGGGAACCAATGGAGGAGCACCAAAACCTACAACGAATAATGATAAATTGAATGAAGAAAAGAAAAACATTTCGAAGAAGTCCCCCCCAATAATCTCGAATAACTTTAACTTATCATCATTACAAATAAAGATGGGGAAGAAAACGGAATTTTCCCGTTTTCCTGGAGGCAAAAGACCGCTCTAACTTTTAAAATTGTACACAATGTATGTGTGTGCATTTTTCATTCTCTACCCTGTTAAAAATATAACAGAGGAACGCAGCACACACATGGCACAAAAACACAGATACACGATTACAATGGCTATATGCATTTGGCCGAGCATCGAGACTTGGCCAAGAATCTTTGGCGGAAAATTCATTGGCAGCCGATAATGATGCGGAGGGTATGCCATCTCATTGACACTGGCGTGGCGGAAGCACGGACCGCCAGGCAACTTTGTTCGGCATACGATACGTTTCAATAACTTTCAAAGGTATCCTTGGTGGGTGTCGAACAAGTCCGAACCGCTTTATAATCGATGGGTTGAACCTTTTGTTCATGTCTGTAATGAAAGAGGGGAAAGGAAAAAACGAATAAAGAAATTAAAGATAAAGGATTTATACAAAGTTCCCTCGGTGAAAATAATTTAAAATAAATTTTAAAAAAAAAGTTTTGTATATCTGTGATGAAAAAGAGAAATGTCCGAAGAGTAAGGCAAAAGAAAAAAAATCAATTAAATCCTTTGTAAAAGGTTGAAAGAGCCCAAACCCATCCTCCAATGAAAAAAGCTATACAATTCGGAAGTTTAAGTGATGAAAAGAACATTTTAAAAATCAACCGTAATTCCTGCACGTAAAGCTATGTCTATAAATTCCGAAAATCTTGTTAGCACACGCTGTATATCCGCAAATATCCTTGTTAGATTTTTTGTTTAGTAAAAATAACAAAGTCCCCAAAAATACGCATTTTTTTCAGTTTTTGTTATGTTTTTTATTTTTTTTTGCCTTTTTGTCTCTTCAGAATACTTCCTCAGTTTATGTTCTTCTAATTAGGCTTTGCTCCATTTGGATCAATAAAACATAACCTTCAAAACAAAACATTGGCTTTTAGCCTTCACTTATTACTCAGGGAATATTTTCCACAGTTGAAAAGGGAATTAAACGTTTTCATTTCGTATTGGAGTAGAGAAGGAACCGAGAGTGTGAGGCAGTTGGTGTTTGGGAGCAGTCTATGATAGCGAAACAAAGATTTGTTCGACGTAGAGAGAGATAATAAATTCGTAGATGTCAAATGCTGGACAAGGATGTTAAAGAAAATGACCATGTTGGATATTTTGTCACTAAACGAATTTGAATGTATATGCGGGTGCATGTAAATATTTAAGGATTCCCGGTAGGCCATGAATTCGAAGTAAAATAAATTGAAGTGATTTTCTAAAAAAAATGGCACGATAATACTTTTCATTTTGGGCAAAATAGTGTAACGATCAGGTACAGTGAATTGTTTGTGTGTCTAGTTAAAATTGTTGAATTTTCCATTCACAATACCAGTTTATTGTGAATTATTTGTAAGAGAAAGTTATAAAATGGCAACACTGTCAAAATAATTAGATGATTTGTAAGAGAAAAAGAAGTAATCCAATTCTATAGTTTATCTATTTATTGTATATTACAACTTCACTGATTTAATTTATCTATTGTGATCCTTTTTAGACAAATAATATCCAAGCTATTTAATAAAATTGTTTGTGGTTTATTTTTCTTCTTTAAATTTATCTAATCAGTATAATTAGAGAAAACACAAGATGAGCCCATCTTTCAATTCACAATTGAAGTTTATTGTGAATTATTTGAATGAAAAAAAAAATATAAAAAGTTCAATACAGATCAATAAATAGAATTTTTCTGTAATGTTAAGAGTACAATTACTATTTTTAACTATTTCATAGTTTTATATATAACACTTTGAAGCATTCATTTGTCTACTGTGATTGTATTTAAAAAACTTAACCTAACTAACCATCATCAAATTTGAACATAACTTGTTCGTGGATAAGTATTATAATAAATATAAAAAGTCGACATTGAAGATTGAAACTCTAAACTTTTTAAAAATTTGGAAAAATAGGAAACAATTTTGACAAGATTTTCTATAGAAATAAAATGTTGAGACAAGAATAATTTCAAATTTTTATAGAAATAAAAATTTTGACAATTTTCTATAGAAATAAAATTTTGACAAATTTTTCTATAGAAATAAAATTTTGACAAAATTTTCTAATAGAAATAAAATTTTGAAAAAAATTTTCTATAGAAATAAAATTTGACAACATTTTTATAGATATTAAAATTTTTGATACATTTTCTATAAGATATTAAATTTTGATAAAAATTTCTATAGAAATAAAAATTTTGACAAAAATTTTCTATAGAAATAAAATTTTGAGAAAATTTTCTATTAGAAATAAATGTTTGAAAAAAGTTTCTATAGAAATAAAAATTTTGACAAAATTTTCTATTGAAATAAAAATTTTGAAAAAATTTCTATAGAAATAAATTTTGACAAAATTTTTATAGAAATCTAAAATATTTGACAAAATTTTCTAAAAAAAAGAAAAAAAAAAAAATAAAAAAAAAAAAAACAAATTAAAAAGAAATAAAATTAATTTGACCAATTTTCTATAGAAATTACATTTTGACAAAACATTTTCTAAGATATTAAATTTTGATAAAAATTTGACCAAAATATTCTATAGAAATAAAATTTTGACAAAATTTTCTATAGAAAAAAATTTTACAAAAATTTCTTATAGAATTAAAATTCTTGAAAAAATTTTTCTGATAGAAATTAAAAATTTTTGACAAATTTTTCTATAGATATTAAAATTTTCGATACAAAATTTTTATAGAAATAAAATTCTGGACAAAATTTCTGTAAAAATACAAATTTTTGACAAAATTTTCTATAGAAATAGAAATTTTTGACAAAATTATTCTAATAAAAATAAAAATTTGACAAAATTTTCTATAGAAATAAAAGTTTGACAAAAATTTTTTATCAGAAATAAAATTTTGACAAATTTTCTACAGGAAATTATATATTTGACAAAGTCTTCTATAGATACTAAAATTTTGGGTAAACATTTTGGAAAATAATTCTTATAGGAATTAAAATATATACAAAAAAAATTTTCTATAGAAATCAAAAACTGCAATATATGATTTTTATTTAGTAGTTTGTTGGTAAAATTTTCTTCAAATTTTGGTAGATTATTTTTGGATCGAGTGGCAGCCGTGATCCCTACTCGTGGACACTCTGCAAAACTAATTGTGCAAAACTCTCAATATTTGTCAATAGAAAATGGCCAAGTAGACTGATAAAGGTCATATATCCTTTTTTCATCCCTCATGCAAGGATATAGTTTCTCGAGCGGTTTCCTGTTTTTTGGCACCAGATCTATATCAGTTTGTCTGACGCCATGTTTTAGAAGATAATTCGATTAAATGACATGTAAGTGGCAGTGTCAGAGACAGTTCAATGGTAGTGGCAAATAACGATGCAATATCACCATTGCCACATTTTCATTCTATTTCTGGCTGGAGAATTATTTTTTTACAAATTTTGTTTTACTCCCATTTCGTTGTTGTCAATAGGACTGACTGACTGACTGACTGACTGGTGGCCATAAATTCACAGATATTCGTAGTGAAATAAAATTGTAGGGGTAGTCTGTGACTGCATATCATACTGTCGTCTCTACTTTAAGGGTGCGTATCACAAAGCTTTCAATTTGTGATTGAATGTGGTAGAGCAACTGGCTTCGTGTAACTCATCTCGTTTTTTTAGTTACACGCAAAAGAAAAAAAACGTTTGGAAAAACGTGATACAGAAAACGTTTTTTCTTTTGTTAGAGTTTTTTGATTGCTTCGAAAATATTTAAACTTTATCACGCCAAAAAAAATCGTTGTTACAAAATTTTATTTTGTTCAATAAAAAAAATCTATTTTTGAAATAACAACACAGTCCACTTTCGTTTTATATCAAACACTATTCTTGTTCCGACTTTAGAAGTCTTTAATCAAACACATTTTACAGTTCAAAATTAATATAGTACAATGTAATGTTGACATTTTTCGGAATACTTCAATATATCTGGAATATATGTAAAAAAAAAACAAAGAGCAAAAAAAAAAAACTTTGGCCGAAGCAGGGATCTGAAACCCAACGACGCCCTTGGCATGAGAGTCGAACCGTTAGCTACCACTGCTCCACGGTGGCCAAACTAAAATGTTTTTTGTTAAATAAACTTTGGTTTATTCGGTTCGTGGGCGCCGCAAGCCTATGCTATATAAATATATTATATTGGATATTTTATCTATGATGACCATTAAACAGGTACATAGCTCAGTGGTAGTGTGTTGGCTTACATATGCATGGTCCGCGGTTCGATTCTCCGGTCCAGGCGAAAGGTAAAAAAATTTTAAAAATTATAAAATTCGTATAGATTTCTTCTAGCATTGTTGGTATTTACAGGAAAAGGTGTTAAGAACTAAAAATCCTCGTGATTGAGAAAGATGTGAGGACAATGCAATAGCAAGAAAATAATTTTTTTTTTTTTTTGAGCTAGTTTTTATGAAATTGTTCATCCTGAAAAGATAAACGTTTTATTCACAAAAAGTATATGACTTTTCTTCCAAATACACTTCCTTACAGCGAAGCAAATGAGAAACTGAACCTTGTTTGTCTAAATTTCGTTTGGGGAGGAAAGAATTATTTTTTGTTGCGTGTACTGTCGTTTTTTCTTTCTTTTGGGCGTTTTTTTGTTGAATATCTCTTCAAATATGTAGGAAAAAAGGGATTGTCTGAGTAATTTTGGGTAACGCAATATCGATAACGGTTATAATCACATTACCAGCCAGACACATAAAAATGTGAAATATGTATGTGCGTATGTATATAAATACATATAAAATATATAAAAAAAACTAATCAAATAACTTTAGAGATAGAAAAAACAGGGCTTAAAATCAAATAAAATGAACAAAAAACTAAAACCTTGTAAAGTTGTGAGGTGCAAAGAATTTTTTTCTAATAAAAAAAATTAAATATATAATTTTTGATATAAAAAATCTTAAAATTATCCATATACGAATAGCAAAATAAACATATAAAATATCTTTTGGGGGAAAAAACAAAATGTTTAATATGCAAATAAAACTTTATATATTTTTTAAATTTAACACGAAAACTTAATGAAATTTAAATCAAACGAAGACAAATAAAGATGGTCTTTTTTAATTAACCCTCTATAATCATAAAAATATTAATTTTATGTCAAAATTTCTATTTTTCTATAGAAAAAAATTTTTGTCAAAAATTTTATTTAATTTTCTAATAGAAATATTATGTAAAATGTTTATTTCTATAGAAAATTTTGTTTAAAATTTTTGAATTTGCTATAGAAAATTTTGTCAAAAACTTTATTTCTATAAAATATTTTGTCAAGAATTTTATTTCTATTAGAAAATTTTTTTCAAAATTTATTTCATAGAAATGTTTTGTCAAAATTTTATTTCTATAGAAAATTTCG
>PGFW01021149.1:110969-121609 GCA_003123925.1 Haematobia irritans
AGGGGGGTTGGGTTATGGGGTGGCGGGTGCGGTTAGGTGAGCGAGTGAGCTGTGGTATGGAGTCGGGTGAAGAAAGGGAGAGATTTTATGGCCCAACAAACCAGCAGAATAGCCAGGATACGCAAAATGGCTATATGGCATTTGGCCGAGCATCGGACCTGGCCAAGAATCCTTTGGCGGAAAATTCATATGGACGCCGAATAATGATGCGAGGGTATGCCACTTCATTGACACTGGCGTGGTCGGAAGCACGGGACGCCAGGCAACTTTGTTCGCATAATTCGAACGTTCATAACCTTTCACAAGGTATCCGTTGGTGGGTGTTCGAACAAGTCGAACCGCTTTATAAATCGATGGGTTGAACCTTTGTTCATGTCTGTAATGAAAGGGGAGAGAGAAAAAACGAAATAAGAAATTAAAATGAAAGGATTATACAAGATTCCTCGGATGAATATAACTTTTAAAATAAATTTAAAAAAAAAGGTTTTGTATATCTGTGATGAAAAGAGAATATCCGAATGAGTAAGGCAACAAGAAAAAAAATCATTAAATCCTTATGTAAAAGGTTGAAAGCCCAAACCCATCCTCCAATGAAAAAAGCTATACAATTCGGAAGTTAGTGATGAAAAGAAACATTTTTAAAAAATCAACACGTAATTCGCTGCACGTAAGCTATGTCTATACAATTCGAAAATTTTGTTAGCACGCTGTATATCCGCAAACTTCTTTAGTTTTTGTAGTAAAAATAACAAAGTCCCAAAATACGGCATTTTTTTTCAGTTTTTGTTATGTTTTTTATTTGTTTTTTGCTTTTTGTCTCTTCAGAATACTTCCTCAGTTTATGTTCTTTAATATAGGCTTTGCTCCATTGGGATAAATAAAACATAACCTTCAAAACAAAACATTAGGCTTTAGCCTTCACTTATTACTCAAGGGATATTTTCCACAGTTGAAAGGGATTAAACGTTTTTCATTTTCGTTATTGGGAGTAAGAGGAACCGAGTGTGAGGCAGTTGGTGTTCTGGGAGTCGTATGATAGCGAACAAAGATTTGTTTCAAGCGTAAGAGAGAGATAATAAATTCGTAGATGTCAAATGCTGGACAAGGATGTTAAAGAAAATGACCATGTTGGATATTTTGTCACTAAACGAATTTGAATGTATATGCGGGTGCATGTAAATATTTAAGGATTCCCGGTAGGCCATGAATTCGAAGTAAAATAAATTGAAGTGATTTTCTAAAAAAATGGCACGATAATACTTTTCATTTTGGGCAAAATAGTGTACAGTGAATTGTTTGAATGTCTAGTTAAAATTGTTGAATTTTCCATTCACAATACCAGTTTATTGTGAATTATTTGTAAGAGAAAATTTATTTTTATTTTTCTTTATAATTTATCTAAAAAAAAAAAAAATATAAAAAGTGCAATACAGATCAATAAATAGAATTTTTCTGTAATGTTAAGAGTACAATTACTATTTTTAACTATTTCATAGTTTTATATATAACACTTTGAAGCATTCATTTGTCTACTGTGATTGTATTTAAAAAACTTAACCTAACCTAACCATCATCAAATTTGAACATAACTTGTTCGTGGATAAGTATTATAATAAATATAAAAAGTCGACATTGAAGATGAAACTCTAAACTTTTTAAAAATTTGGAAAAATAGGAATACAATTTTGACAAGATTTTCTATAGAAATAAAATGTTGAGAAAAATTTCTATAGAAATAAAATTTTGACACAATTTTCTATAGAAATAAAATTTTGACAAAATTTTCTATAGAAATAAAATTTTGACAACATTTTCTATAGATATTAAAATTTTGATAACATTTTCTATAGATATTAAAATTTTGAATTAAAAATTTCTATAGAAATAAAATTTTGAAAAATTTCTATAGAAATAAAAATTTTTTGAGAAAATTTTCTATAGAAATAAAATTTTGAGAAAATTTTCTATAGAAATAAAATGTCGAGAAAAGTTTCTATAGAAATAAAATTTTGACAAAATTTTTCATAGAAATAAAATTTTGACAAAATTTTCTATAGAAATAAAATTTTGACAAAATTTTCTATAGAAATAAAATTTTGACAAAATTTTCTATAGAAATAAAATTTTGACAAAATTTTCTTAGAAATAAAATTTTGACAAAATTTTCTATAGAAATAAAATTTTGACAAAATTTCTATAGAAATAAAATTTTTGACAAAAATTTTTTTATAGAATAAAAGTGACAATTTTTTATAATAAATAAAATTTTGACAAAATTTTCTACAGAAATATATATTGACAAAATTTTCTTATAGATATAAAATTTTTGTATATAATAAATATAAAAAGTCGACATAGAAGTTGAAAACTCTTTAAACTTTTAAAAATTTGGAAAAATGAATACAATTTTGACAAAATTTTCTATAGAAATAAAATTTTGAGAAAAATTTCTATATAAATAAAATTTTGACAAAATTTTCTATAGAAATAAAATTTTGACAAAGTTTTTTATAGAAATAAAATTTTGACAAAATTTTCTACAGAAATATATATTTGACAAAGTCTTCTATAGATACTAAAATTTTGGTAATCATTTTGGAAAATAATTCTATAGGAATAAAATATATACAAACAAAATTTTCTATAGAAATCAAAAACTGCAATATATGATTTTTATTTAGTAGTTTGTTGATAAAATTTTCTTCAAATTTTGGTAGATTATTTTTGGATCGAGTGGCAACCGTGATCCCTACTCGTGGACACTCTGCAAAACTAATTGTGCAAAACTCTCAATATTTGTCAATAGAAAATGGCCAAGTAGACTGATAAAGGTCATATATCCTTTTTTCATCCCTCATGCAAGGATATAGTTTCTCGAGCGGTTTCCTGTTTTTTGGCACAGATCTATCAGTTTGTCTGACGCCATGTTTTAGAAGATAATTCGATTAAATGACATGTAAGTGGCAGTGTCAGAGACAGTGTCAATGGTAGTGGCAAATAACGATGCAATATCACCATTGCCACATTTTCATTCTATTTCTGGCTGGAGAATTATTTTTGTACAAATTTTGTTTTACTCCCATTTCGTTGTTGTCAATAGGACTGACTGACTGACTGAGAGAGATCATTTGGCTTATTCGAGAGCAATGAGAAGTGCTATAGGCAGCAGCAGGCAATTAATTTGCATGATCACTAAGAAACATAGAAATAAAGTTTTCTGTTGGGGAAAAAAATTAAACTTCCTTGCTTGTCTTCTCTTTTTAGATTATACCACTCTCACGCGCTGAAGAATTACGAAGGTTTATTCTGCCTGGCCCAGTATTTTTCTTTTTCTGGCATAATCTTAACTAACACAAATTCTGCTGGGTCGGCCATATGTTAAAATCACTTGGATTTATGACCATTTTTTAATGACTTTCCATCACTTTTCAACTTTTTGGCTCTATGGCAAAAAAAGATAGGCACAAAAATTAAGCAGTAATAAATATATAGAAGGTCAAGAAATACAAACTAAATTAAGGTTGAGTTTAAGTTAAGCCATAAATAAAGATTGAAAAGTGTCAAGGACGAAAATTAAAAAAAAATTGAATAAATTTAGGATTTATATAAAAATTAAAAACAAATAAACTAAAAAATTTTAAATTTGCCAAGCTGTATAAAATAAATATATATTTGAAAAAAATTGTAATATATTATTTTTTTAATAAATTTTTATTCCATAAAAACCAAGCTACTGTCCGTTACAATAAGTTACAATATTCCAGAAAGTGAATAATTGAATTTCAAATACAAAAAATTGTGAATTCAATTATTTTTGTATTTGATTTTCAGCTTATGACGAAAATTGTAAATCCAATTACCCAAATGTAGGTTGTCATAAAACTATTTTCAAATGGAAGTAATGATTTGCGTTGAGTATTAAATTAATTGGAATTTGTCAATAATATTCAAATGACATAGTACTCAATTCGCAAATACATTAGTATTTGAAAGTATATAGTGTTGTTCAATTACAGTCGTAATTGAACTGAGTAGCAATGTTTATAGAATTTTGTAACGCTATACAAATTACTATCGTAAATTTTTTATTACTGATGTCTAATCAATACAATCTTTGTACTATATAATCTATGTTAATTTAGAAAATTATACAAATACACTCTGAAAAAAATTTAATGCATTTTATTATAAAAAAGTAATTCTGAAAATAATATAATGAAAATACAGCGAAGTACATGTTTGGTAAATAAAAATAGTAGAGTATATTCATTATAAACGACGTTATTTAACCAGGCTAAACTCACAAAGTTTTTGAATTATCTGTACACCTGCTGGAAAATTTCCAAATCTTCTGTAAAACAAACATCTATTATTTCAAAGTTCGTAAAATATTTTTTCCCAAAAAAGTTTTTTTTTACATACTTTACCTTCTGTTGCTGAAGAAATTCTCGAATGCCCCGTTTTCGAAAGCTAACACAATTTTTCCTCTAGGCCACATATTTTTGACAGTCGGCTTATATCCATTTAATAGGGCAACTTGAAGTGTACCACGAACTAATTGCGGCAAAAACAAAATAGAAAGAATGTAATATGTATATTAATAGTTCCAAAGCTATTCGCAAAGTAAAAAGTTTGTGGAATGTGAATACTTTCGTGAGTCCTAAAAATTGTTGTGGAACCGTTTTAATCGTATTAAAAGTTCCTGTTTGCGTGAACGTACATGATAATTTCTTGAATGTGGCTTGAGAGAAGAGAAAGAAGTTCTACGCAACACGTAACAGGTTGAGAGCTCACAATGAAATTTTTCATTTTTACGAAGAAAGTTCTTCAGTGTAGTGTTCCAAAAAAACGGCGCTTGACCAAAAAAAACTGGTATTTACATTAAAGGTACTTACCTCGATAAAAATACAATATGGTGCGTCGCAAAAATGTGTAAATTTAAGCATTTTCGAGATCGCGGTAGCTGATACCACGGTTTTTTATTTGCGGGTAAATTCGGCCATTTTCTTAAGAAGATTCTTAATAATAACAAATAAAGTGACATTTTATGTTTGTATTAAGTTTATTTTTCGTTAGCGTAGCAACGTCATAGAACCGTTTTATCAGGCAATTACTGGCATTATACTTAAATCAAATAACTTTTTATACTTGGTCCAATTGAACATAGTAATTGATGTGTTGTGAATTCAATTACCAGTGAAATTGTTGATATTTTTGTGCCAGTTGTTTCATTAACAACCAATATGTTCATGTTTGACTAATAAAATCGTATGTTGATATAATTTTTTCATAATCAATTATCCAATAATTGATTTTTATTTTGCTTCAGTTTTTTCTGTGTTGTAAATACATTTTAAATTAGAATAATTCAAAGCTTATCTACACTTAAAAAGTATGAAGCTGTTACATTTTTTTTGTTTTCTTTCTTTTACTGTTCTTTATAATATTGTCACTTTATTTTCAATATTAAACCCTTGCTTATATTTTATTTTATTATTTAATTATTGTTTTGTTTCTTTTTTGGCATCACGAAAATCTCTCAATATTTTGTGATGCTTGAAAATATTTCGTTTTTTCCCACTTCTTAAAGCAGAGCACAAAGTCAAGCAATATAATTATTGTTCTAAAGAAGATAAATCAGCAAGTTTATTATATTTTGTAGCTGTTCGAAATGTAAGCATACAAGAAGAACAGTTAAAGAAACTAGAAAAAAAATTATAAAGGAATTGTAAAAAAAGGCAAAAAACTGGAGAAGGAGGTTCCCGCTTGATGCTACTGAATTTAATTCAAACGATACGATATTAAAAGGGATCAACATAAAATTAATATAAGCTTAATATAATTTCTTTTTTTATTCTTTTAATTTAAAGGATTAAATTTTTTAGATATATCCCTAATTTTAAATAAAAAGAAAGAATGGTAAAACAAAAACTGAGAATGGTCTGTAATAAGGGAGATCTTTCTGCGGCCTTATTATGGGCACGTAGTCGAAGAAATTCCATTGAAAAATTTGGATTTTGAGATTTTAAAATATTAATGGTGGGGCTTATTCCAATAATTTTTTAAGTTTAGAAGCGAGATAAATAATAGTAGTGACAAATATGGCAAAACCCCTCGGAACAGGAGGCTTTATACTTTATGCTAATTCCCTTTAGTGTTGTTAAAGTTAGAACAACTATTTGAACACTAACTTGAATTCAAATTTATTTTCCAGCATATAAAGAATATAATATTAGTACAATATGGCAAAACCTCGGAAACTGGGGCTTAATCTTAATCAATTCTCGTTAGTAAATTTTACATTTAGAACAATACATTTGAAAAACATTTTGAAACCTACTTGAAATTCGAATAATTTTCCACATAAAAAGAGAAATAATAATTAGTCCAAAGTATAGCAAAGCTTAGAGAAAACTGGGAGCTTTTTCGTGTTTTAATTTACATTTTTTTTAAAGACCATTTGAAACTCACGATTGATTTCCCCAATAATTTTCCTACATATATGTACAGTAAATAACAATAATATTTAAAGCAAATTTCTCTTTAGTGTTTTTAATTATTACATTACGTTTGAAAAACACTTGCAACTTACTTGAATTCCAATAATTTTCCTGCTTATATGGACATAAATTCCATATAAAAAGAATAGACTTATATCTATAAATAAATTATCATATAGCATTCCTAGAGCTTATGTCTTATCAGAAATTCCTTTATGTTTAAATTAGAACATTATTTTGTAAAACATTTGAAAACCTTTTTGATTTCTACATAATTTTTCCACAAGAAAATGTAAAGAAATAATATTTTATCTATATCGAAATCCTTTAGTGTTTTAGTAAATATATACATTTGAAAAACATTTGAAATCTGCCTGAATATTCCCAAATAATTTTCAACGTATAATTTTTTTTCAATAAATTCCATATTATAGAAATGTTCATGGAAAGTAAACTTAACGTCTAAAATAAAATTTTCATTACAACTAGGAAATCGTGTTTTAAATTACAATACATTATTTGTTTTTTTTTTTGAAACCATATTTGAAAACCTACTCGAATTCCCATAATTTTCCAACAGATATGGAGAAGAATTATTAATTATACCTCATTCACATACACTTCTAAAAATCCACTTAACTAGAGTTTCCAACCCCATGTTTTCCCATTTGCTTATAAAAAATGGATTTCCAATCTACTTTTAGTAGATTCCGAGCCTAAAATGTGAATGGGGTATTATATCTTTAAACAGATTCCCTTGAATGTTAATTTAAATATAAATTTGATACAATTTTGAAAAATTATTTGAAACCTACTGAATTCCAAATAATTTTCCAATTTGTATAGATTTGTATAAATTGTGTTATGTTTTTTATTTTAATTTTCATTAGCATTTGTATTAAAATCATATATTTTGAAAAAACAAAATTTTGAAACGCAGACTTGAAGTGCTAATAATTTTCCAATGTATTTTATATAAAAGTTTAAGAGTTTGAAAACGTACAATTGCTATATTGCTTACACTTATACATAACGAAAACGGACAAAGGATTTGGTATAAAAAATTGCTACATCAATGTAGTAGCTAATAAATTTTCAGCTAATAATTGGAAGTTCGTATTTTATTTTCTTTCATCATCATCACTATCGTATGTGCCATAGCACTTGTGTACAACCCACATTCTCCTGCTCAAAAGTATACAGGTTTTTTTACTTCTGGCATTTTACGGATTTTATAAATTCCCTTTTGTCCAATTTGCCGAGTTTGTTCGTTTATTGCCATGATAATTAGTAACAAATGGTGTACTATTAAAAATGGTAGAAAAATGGCCAAGCACATGGGCTAGCTAGAAAAGGGCTTCCTCCATAGGGAAGACCAAATGCTACAAAGCACTCGAGGGGGAAAATAACTAACAATACTTAAAATATAACAATACTAAGTTATATTCAATATACTCGCATATAGGTCCCATCATATACCATGTGATAAAGAAGAATCCAAAATAATCAACTAACAAAACTATATAGTAATTTTTATCAAAAAAAAACTGGAATTTAATTGATTACAAAAAAACAAAAAAACTTTTTAATGCCTCACAATAAAATGTGAAACGATCAAACTTTTACCAAAAAAATTACAAAAAAAAATAAATCTTTCTCCATCTCATCCCTTACAACTAGAGCCCTGATAATTGAAAAAATCTAAAATCGTTTCCTAATGACTGCAGCAAACTTTGGCCACGATTAAACTGCCAGACGGACAACATTTATTTCACAATTCATTTTTGATCCATTTTCCATGCCAGTTAAAAAACCAGACACACACTCTTCTAATTGTCTGTTTAACTTAATATTGATTTATTTTCTATTTTGCTACCATGGTTTTTAAAATAGCATTAACACATGATTACTTCCTAACTACGCCAATGGTTATCCCTTAGATACTCACTCTATTTTAACTTACAGTAAAAAAAAACAGAACAAAAACAATAGGAAAAACAACTTTAGCAAAAATATGTCTGGAGATAAAATTGTGGACTAGAAATCTATGTATCATCACAAACATGAACCAAAAACTACTGCAGCACAAGTTCGATTTAGTTCGATAAATGGACTTAATTGATATTAAATAACTTTTCCAAATGTTTTACTAATGCGAAAACTATGAACCCTTACACACACTTGCGATAGCATCCACAAACACTAATTTTCCAATTGGCTACATAAAATGTTGCCAACTTAAATTAAGTAGAAAAAATTTTTGACAAAATTTACTATAGAAATACAATTTTGACAAAATTTTCTATGGAAATAAAATTTTAACAAAATTTTCTATAGCAATACAATTTTGACGAAATTTTCTATAGCAATACAATTTTGACAGAAATTTTATATAGAAATAAAAATTTTGCACAAAATGTCAATAGAAATAAAATTTTGACTAAATTTTCTATAGAAATAAAATTTTGACTAAATTTTCTATAGAAATAAAATTTTGACAAAATTTTCTATAGAAATAAAATTTTGACAAAATTTTCTATAGAAATAAAGTTTTAACAAAAATTTTCTATAGCAATAAAATTTTGAACAAAATTTTCTATAGAAATAAAATTTTGACAAAATTTTCTATAGAAATAAAATTTTGACATAAAATTTTCTATAGAAATAAAATTTTGACAAAATTTTCTATAGAAATAAAATGTTGAACATAATTTTCTATAGAAAAATAAATTTTGACAAAATTTTCCATAGAAATAAAATTTTAGACAAAATTTTCTATAGAAATAAAATTTTGAAAAAATTTTGACAAAAATTTCTATAGAAATAAAATTTTGACAAAATATTCTATAGAAATAAAATTTTGACAAAATATTCTATAGAAATAAATTTTTGACAAATTTTTTATGGAATAAAAATTTGACAAAATGTTCTATAGAAATAAAATTTTGACAAAATTTTCTATAGAAATAAAATTTTGACAAAATTTTCTATAGAAATAAAATTTTCACAAAATTTTCTATAGAAATAAGTTTTGAACAAAATTTTCTATAGCTAAAATTTTAAGAAAATTTTCTATAGAAAAAACATTTTGACAAAAATTTTCTATAGAAATAAAATGTTGACAAAATTTTCTATAGAAATTAAAATTTTTGAACAAATTTTTTAATAGAAAAATAAAATTTTAAACAAAATTTTCTATAGAAATAAAAATTTTGAGAAACAATTTTGACAAAAATTTTCTATAGAAACAAAATCTATAGAAATAAAATTTTGACAAAATATTCTATAGAAATAAAATTTTGACAAAAATTTCTATAGATATTAAAATATTGAAAAATTTTTCTATAGAAATAAAAATTTAACAAAATTTTTCTATAGAAATAAAAATTTGACAAATTTCTATAGAAATAAAATTTTGACAAAAATAATTTTTATGAATATAGAGGTTAATGTAAAAAAGACCATCTTTATTTGTCTTCGTTTGATTTAAATTTCATTAAGTTTTCGTGTTAAATTTAAAAAAATATATATAAAGTTTTGTTTGCATATTAAACATTTTGTTTTTTTCCCCCAAACATATTTTATATGTTTATTTTGCTATTCGTATATGGATAATTTTAAGATTTTTATTCAAAACTATATATTTAATTTTTTTTTATTAGAAAAAATTCTTGCCACCTCACAACTTACAAGGTTTTAGTTTTTTGTTCATTTTATTTGATTTTAAGCCCTCTTTTTTTCTATCTCTAAAGTTATTTGATTAGTTTTTTTATATATTTTATATGTATTTATATACATACACACATACATATTTCACATTTTTATGTGTCTGGCTGGTAATGTGATTATAACCGTTATCGATATTGTGTTACCCAAAATTACTCAGACAATCCCTTTTTTCCTACATATTTGAAGAGATTTCAACCAAAAAACGCCCCAAAAGAAAGAAAATTAAAGAAAAAACGACAGTAACAAAAAAACGAGATGAGTTACACGAAGCCAGTTGCTCTACCACATTCAATCACAAATTGAAAGCTTTGTGATACGCACCCTTAAAGTAGAGACGACAGTATGATATGCAGTCACAGACTACCCCTACAATTTTATTTCACTACGAATCTCTGTGAATTTATGGCCACA
>PGFW01021153.1:9124-21878 GCA_003123925.1 Haematobia irritans
TTTTCTTTGTTATCGCTGAGAATCAACTTCAAATTCAATCAAATCAGGGGAGGAATGCGAAATTAAAAGCCCCTGTATGGCCTTGAACCCATTCCCTGGCTCAGACAAAACTTAAAAAAAATTTCCAAGAGCGATTAAATGTCACTGAAATACACAGTGAAAAAAAATATTGGTGAACTCGAAGATTTCTTGGCCTTAAAATACGAACTCGAACCGCAAATTGGATTTTTTTCTATTTTTTTTTTTTTAATTTTTTTGAACCCACACCCTGCTCAGACATAACTTAAAAAAAAAAGTTTTCCAAGAGCGATTAAATGTCACTGAAGTACACACTGAAAAAAATTTTTGGTGAACCCGAAGATTTCTTGGCCTTAAAATACGAACTCGAACTGTAAATTGGAATTTTTTGTAAGCAATTTAATGGTGGTTTCCAATATTTTTTATCAACTTTTTAATGAAAAATGTTTTTGCGTCAAAAGAACTATACGCAGTTATAAAGGAAGTAGTTCGCTTATCGCTGAGAATCAACTTGAAATCCAAGCTGAAAAAAGCATGTCCGGTTCCAAAGATTTTGTAATTTTATTTAAAAAGTTTGGTATTGATTCCGAGCCAAAGATGCGGAGAATACAAGTATGGATACTTTTAAGACACAATTCTCTTTTAAATTTGGGTTTTGTGTACTTGCTTCTAGGAAGCGAATTTGAATTCTTCGCTTTTTCAGCTTTTTTTCTTCGTATGCTATCAAAGTCCTTAAAAAACGAGTTAACGACAACCTTATTTTCCAAATTAAGACTCGACTTCCAGTAGAAATTATGCTATGTTTCAAGTAGAAAACGTCTTTAAATTAAAGTGTTGCAACACATGCCCTAGGTTAGGTTAGGTTAGGTGACAGCCCGATGTATCAGGCTCACTTAGACTATTCAGTCCATTGTAATACCACATTGGTGAACTTTTCTCTTATCACTGAGTGCTGCCCGATTCCATGTTAAGCTCAATGACAAGGGACCTCCTTTTTATAGCCGAGTCCGAGCGACGTTACACATTGCAGTGAAACCACTTAGAGAAGCTTTAAAACCCTCAGAAATGTCACCAGCATTACTGAGGTGGGATAATCCACCGTCCTATATTTGAACGATTTTTTGCTTTGTAGTCAAGATGCAAAAAGACAACATATATAAAGACAATTTCATTAAATTTAAGGAATTTTTCTGAATTATTAAAGTTGACCCTAGCCCAAACATTTTTTTTTCAAGTTATACGCATTTTTAAGTCAAATCACTTAATTCTAAATACAATATGACTTCATTGAAAAGTTTATCCTATTTTGGACAAGGATAAAACTTTATATTAGAGAAATGCGTCTTCTATGCTAAGTAAATTTGCATTCGTATTTTAAAGACATGAAATCTTTGACCTCAAGGCAATATTTTTTTCAGTGCAGCCTTTAGTGATCAGGAGAGGAATATAAAATTAAACGTCTGATATATAGGCTAAAGTACACCTATTGGCTCAGACAAAACTCTAAAAAAAAATTCCAAGGGCGATTAAATACCTCAGAAATACACAGCGAAAAAATTTTGGGTTGAACCCGAAGATTTCTTGACCTTAAAATACAAATGTTAGTTTGGCTTAGCATAGAAGATATATTTCTCTGATGTAAAGCTGTTTTTTTTTTTTTTTTTTTCTTATTCAAAAGTCATTTTTCCTAATAGGCCGGTACTAGGTTCGGTTTCGCGTTTACTCTCTTCAAATAGTTCGATTCAAAGCAAATTATTTAACTCAATCTGTGCTCACTATCTTCTTCATTTACATTTCGTAAAAATTTAACATAAATATGTAGATTTTCATTTATAAGTATAATTATTTTTGAAAAAGTAATAATGTGATTTTCAACTCGAAAATCGAACATAGTACCAAAATACGATTAAATGCAAATTCGTTTCCCAATATTAAGTATGAAAAAATGAAATTTATTTAAAAAAAAATTTACTTTTAAATGTATCCGTAGTGCAGTTCTCCACTTATTTGGCTCTGAATCGATACTAAACTCATTAGAGTAAAGACAAAATCAAAACTGGGCAAGATTTTCAACCTTCTGAAACTCCTCCACAAATGGTTTCGAACATTATGTTTCATTAATTTTAGACTAGAAGGTCCTGTATTAATTAAATTCAAATTAAATAAAGCTCTACTCATAGATTCGAAAAAATTTCGCCCTTGGTATTCACAAAGTTTTGGCGGAAGTACCGCATTAATAACACAACTCTACAGTAATCAATTACAGAGCCACTGTACATAGTCTGGGATAGGACCCAGCATGTCATGACTTCGATTAGTTAGTAGGCAAAAAAACATAAAATATTTATTTTCCTTTATTAAAAAAAAAAACTCCACGTATACTGGTGACATTTCTGATCTTGTCATTAAGATGATATCGTGAATCGTGCTGCCCTCAATTATATGTGAGATAAATTGTTGTAATCTCACTTATATCCCACGGATATATATGAGATTACAACAATAACAAGGCAATAATCTGACGGGCAGCTACCATCCATAGTCTGTGATTGAGTCCAGGATATGTTGCTGATGTGTCAAGGATTCACATCCAAAAAATACTTATAAATACGACGATAGTTTAATTATCGTCAGTACGGCAACACTATTGACTAAATTCGTTTATTTATTTCTCAATATCACTCCTTTAAAATTTTATATTCTTCTTTAGGTAAATTAATTTTTCCCTCACAGCATTTTCATCATAGGACTCGTCTAACACTTCACACTCCAAAACTCTAGCTTTTATCCATTAAAACCAAACATATGGCAACACTGTTTTAAAATCATTAATTATCACTAAACTTTCATAACGGTTTCCATGGGGCTTTTGTTTTTTCTCTTAACCAAAACTTTCCCTTTTTGCCGTCGGTAAATCTCAAATTTCTAAATATTTTTTTTATTTTGATTTTCTTGCATTTACTTACCTCCCACTTTTTGTTATGACCATTTCTGTGCCCAATTTATGGAATTTCTCCCATAGCTCTTTACCCTCCAACGTTACTTTGGGATCATCGACAACACCATCCTCCTCGGGCTGTAATGCTCTTAGGGGACGCATGGCCGGATGTAATTGATGGGCTACCGCTGAGGCTAAAACTACGTCTTCCGCTGTGGTATAGGCCGTCCCCAAAGGATGATGATGATGATGCGGATGGTGTGGTGGAAATCTTAAGGGTCCTGGATACAGACCCGGATGGGGACCGGCCGGACTACCAGCTAGAGCAGCCAGTGCAGCTGCTGGAAAATACGGAGGCTGTTGAGGCAGATGAGCTCCTAAATGACCAGGTACTGGAGAGTGATGAGGATGTGACGATGGTGGAGGCGCTTGAGCTTGAGGAGATGAATGTGGCGGTAGAGCGTGTGAGGCGGCGGCGGCTGCTTTGATGTAAAAGAGCTATAAACATATTTTTATAGTTTGAATAAATTCATTTTACTATTTTTATAGTTGAATGAAATTCAGTTTACACTTTATTTAATAACTGCATTCAAGAGTACAGTTACATATCACAACTTTCAAATTTAAACATAAATTTTTTTAATTTTGAATAATTTTTTTGAACTAATATCAAAATTAAACGGGGAAAATTCATAAACGATTGCTAAAAAGAAATCTACTCAAGAATGTTTTTACATTTTTAAAATTATTGTGTTAATTTTTTTATATCTATTTTGAAGCGTTTTTTATTATATTTTTGCATTTTTTAATAAATATAATCTTTAATTCATTTCAGATAATTTGAAAATTATTTTATAAAGCAAAATATTACATTAAGAATTCAAATTTTAATTTATCAGCAATATGGTTAGTAATTTGCCGTTTAAGCTCTGAAGTGAAGCAATCAGACTCTGAAAAGGACAGTACACAGAAAAAAATATCACCAAAATATTTCCAATTAAAAAGTTAATTTGAAGTTGAAAATTTTTTTCAAATTAATAAAATTAATTGATACAATTAACGTTTTTAATCATGATAGAAATATTAAGTTTAATTAAGTCAATGATTGAAAATTTTAAAATGTTTAATGTAAAAAATTAGATTGATACAAGTTAGACGTTTTTTAATCAAATTCGGTGAAGACTAATTCAGTTAAAAAAGTGCTGATTTTTTTTTTACTTTTTTAATTTAAAATTGTATTATCAACAATCATTTGTTAAATCAAATAAAACTCTAAGCCAAATCTAACTAAGTAATTTAAAATAGTTACCTTTTTTTTTTTAATTAATAAATTAATTGCGTTTTTGCAATCAACATCAATTAAAATTTTTAATCTTAATCAATATTAAAAATTAATTTGATTTGCTGAAAAAATTAATTAATTTTTTAATTTTTTTCTATGCCCAATTTTAAAACTGTGATTGATACTCATCATTTTCGTGATGAAGACATTTTCAAGTTAAAAAACTTAATTGGATCAATTAATTTGGTGATTGAATCAGAGGAAAAAATTTTTGTGTGTAGGCAAAAGGGTTATTTAATTCCATTATATTCATTTGATTTGAACTCTGATGAGTTGGCTTCATTTTAATTTATATTCAAATTACATTACATTTAATTTAGGTAAAACCTTTGACTGCTGTGTTCACTTACAGATGGCATGCGAAAACGACAAAAAACTCTAGCCTAATATAATTTTCAGATTTTTTTAAAATATTTTTTTTTTCTCACACATCCGACAGATGTTATAGGTCAAAAAGGCAAAGGCCATTTGCCGCTAGACAATTTGGGTCATAATTCAAAAATCAAGTCTTTCAGAGCAAACTCATGGTAGCGTTTTAACTAAATTGACATATGGTCCTAAAATCACGAATTTTTTTGCTAACATGCTATTGGTGCAAATAAAAAAGAAGAAACATTTTTGAGTTTTAAAACCAATTAGGTTTAATATTAGGTTTAGGTAGTTGAAAAGTTAATTAAATATTATTTATAAATTTTTTTTTATGTTAGTTTGATAAACAACAATAGGGCCTTGTTTTTTTTTGTCCAACTTTAATTACATAAATAAATTTAAATTTGATTTAAATTAAATTAATTAAATAAATGTGACTATATTTTAGAAATACTTTTATGTTCATTAAAAAAAATAAAAAGAATAAAATAAAATAAAATAAAAATAAAATATAATTAATAAATGTTAATATTAATGTCAATTTAATTACGATAAAAATATTTTAAATTGATTTAAATTAATTAACTAAATAAATTGTTGACTATATTTTAGAATACTTCTTATGTTCATAAAAAAAAAAAATAAAATGATATATATAATTAAATAAAATTTAAATTAATGTCAAAATTTTCGTTAAAATTTGTATTTTTAAAATAAAAAATAAAATAAAATTTAAAATTAAAAGTAAGTAAAAATTTTCCTTAAATTTGTAAATTTTCTAAATTCGTTCGTATTTTTTTAAAATTCTTGTTTCTTTTTTTAGAAATTTGTCTCTACTACAGAAAATTATAATTATGTCTATATAAGTATTCCTAAATTGTCGAAAAATATTTCTTACTTGTATATAGTTTCGGTTTCTATAATTAAATAATTAATTTCTAAAAATTATTCTACATGTTTAATTTTCTGAAGCGTTCACTGTTTTTGAGGGTTGGTGAATGTATAATTAATTTATTTAATACATTATATATATATATTTTTGGATTCACAGTTTTAGTTTTATAGTAACGCTTAAGGTTATTTAATTTATCATAAATTGTAATTAAATTATTCTTAATTATGATTACATATAAAAAACATCCATAATTTAATATATTACATATTTAATAATAGTATAATTTAAAATAATTTTTCGTTATTTGCGAAATGACCATATTTAGAACACTATTGATTCTTGAATACTCATTATTAAGATTATATATCTTTTGTATTAGGAAATTCAATAAAAATAATAATAATAATAATAATAAATAAATAAATAAAATAAAATGAATATAAATTTTTGCGAATGAAATAACTTTTTAATGAGTTAATTGTTAGTTTTTTTAATATACAATAGATTATTTAACTTGAATCTTTGTAGTTGAATTTAGTTTAATGTAACTTATTTTAATAAATGCCTTTCTGTTTAGCTCTTATTTAAGTTTTTGTTACTTAAATTAGGTTTATTTCAATTATTTGTTAGTCAATATTATTTATTTTTTTTTTTTTGGTTTTAAATTTTGCCTGAATTAAATCTTAATGTACTAAACTTGAATAAAAATATTATTTAATACAAATTATTTTAGAATAATATACATCTAATTCATTAATTAAATTTAATTTATTCTTAATTTATATTACATATTAATATATAGTAAAATACAAAAATAATTTCGTATCTTGCAAATGGATATATTAGAACACTATTGATTCTAATACATCAATATAAGATATATATCTTTTGTAGTTAGGAAATCATAAAAAAAAAAATAATAATAATAATAAATAAATAAAATAAAATAAAAATGAAATATATCTTGCGAATGAATAACTTTTTAATGAGTAATATTGATTTAAAAAATTTCATTTTTATATACAATAGATTTTATTTAACTTTGATCTTATGTAGTGAATTAATTTAATGGTAACTTATTTTAATTAAAATGCCTTTCAGTTGCTTAATTTAAGTTTTAGTTACTGTTAAATTGTTTAATTTTCCATTTTTGTAGTCAATATATGTAGTTTATTTTTGGTTTTATTTAATGTTGCCCCTAATTTAAAATTAATTTACTAATCCTTGAATAAAAATATTATTTAATTCAAAATTATTTTATGTATAATAATTACATCTAATTTCATTATTAAATTTGAATTAATCTTAATTATATATATATATTAATAATAGAAAACAAAATAATTTTCGTATCTAGCGAATGACTATATTAGAACACTATTTGATTATAATACTCATTATAAGATATAATCTTTTGTATTAGGAAATAAAAAAAAAAAAAAAAAATAATAATTAATATAAATAGAATAAAATAAAATGAAATAATTTTAGCGAATGAATAAATCTGTTATGACTTAAACGATTAATTTTATTGTTATATACATAGATTTTATTTTAATTGATCTATGTAGTTGAATTAATTTAATTTAACTTATTTTTAAATAAATGCCTTCAGTTTAGTAATTAAAGTTTTTTTGTACTTTAATTAATTAATTTCATTAAATTTGGTAGTCAATCATTATTTATTTATTTTTTGGTTATTATTTTGGCCTTATTTTAAAAAAATTGAATTGTACAAAATTTGAATAAAAATATAATGTAATCAAATTATTATTAGATATAATATACTTTTAATTCATTTAATTAATTATATTAATCTAATTCGATTTTTATCGATTTTTTATCATAAAACTGCTTTTAAATAATTGAATATGGATTTGTTTCACTTAATTAATTAAATGTAAATTAAAACAAGAAAAGTGAGCCGCCATTGAATAAAAGGTTTATTTATTTAGAAATTTTGGAAACTAAATATTTTACAAATATTTTATCAACTAATATATAATAGTAACACTAAATTTTGTTAAATTAAAAAAGAAAAGAAAAATATGAAAAAATTTTTTCTGTTATTTTAAAAAAAATCATTTTTTCGAAGGAGAAGAATGGAGTTAAAAGCAACCAAGCGAAGAAAGACCAGCTTACGTAAAATTTAACTTACCTTTAAGAAAATTATTTTCCATTTTAAGAGAATTTTAATTATTTTAAACAAATTAAAAATAAAAACCCTCTTTTGTTTTTGGTTTTTTATTTTTAATAAATATTGTTATTTCATTTTATAAAACATCTTGATCTTTAGTTCATGTCGTTAAAAGTAAAGAAAAATTAATCAAATATGGAAATTGTTCTCTCATATATAGCAATGTTCTTTGGTTTTTTTTTTCTGACTACGAATGGATTGATGATAGGTTTAGATGAATATCTTAATAAATGTTACAATCTCATAAAATGTTTCTAGCATTTGTAAAACCATAATTGAACCAAAAGCCAAAATTGAATTAATCTTCAAATGAATTTGAAAAAAAAGAAAAACAAAAATCTAATCACACAAACTACATTTTTTCAAATACTTTGTTGCGCTGTATTAAAAATAAGTTTTGGAGATGTTTGTTTGAGTGTCTTAGTGATGGTTTAACGTATGCATTGCTGTTCATTTTTACGGTATGCTGTGGTGGTGAGTACATTTGCACTTGTGTTCTTCATTAATCGTCGTGATTAACATTCCCCTTTTCGGTAGTTCTCAAGTGTACGTAATATAGTTAAGCTTCGTTAGTAGTATATGTTTGTTTTTGCTAAGAAATTTTAGTTGATGTTGTTGTTGGTTATACGCTTATTTATGTTATTTTGCAGTGATTATTACCATTAGGTGGGGGCCCCTACAATAGCCAATAATACCAACACCACCGTCATCATTCATTCAATTCCGATTTCGACACAATGTGTGGAATGAATATTTTCCTACAGCTGTTTAAAAAGTCTGCGAGCGGAAAGGAGAAAGAAGAGTTTAGATGTGAGATTGGGTGTGTGCTGTATGCGGGGCTTTTGTGTGATTGTTTGTGCTCACACACGACTCACCGGTTTGTTGGTTAGTTTTGTTGTGTAAAAATGCCGCGCTGTAAATTGACAGCTAGGCATGCATTAATTGCCTTTTTGCAGTGCTTGCCCTAGCACTTTGACTGTGGTGTTCTGGTGAATAGGACCACGACGATAACAAAAAAAAACAACAACACCCCCCCCCCCCCCCCCTAGCAGAAACATAGACTACGGCGAATGATGAGATGAATAAACGATGATGATTGATGATAATGACGTTTCAGATTGTTTTACTAAATAACCAGTTTGGGCCTTAGAGGACCCCTACAACATATTTTGTGCTAAAACAAAAATGCTCTGCTTTTGCTCACTTCAATCTGGAAAAGTACATATTTATATTATGATTTGTAGATGATGATGATCCCTTTTGTATGATGTTTGTAGTTTTTCTTCTTCTTTTTATTTTTCCTCTTATTATTATGCTCAGCGGGTGTTTGTGTGAAGTGTTAATGGCGCGGCGTTGTGTTCCCGCGCCTTTGGTTGGTCAAAGAATCTAAATCATCACACCATTTTGAGTGTGCCCTGACTGTTGTGCTCACTCTTCGTTTCTTTGTTGGTGTTGTTGCTTTTTTGACGCTGTTTTTAGTTGGTATTGTTTACTTTTTATATTTTCTTGCCTTGCTGTCTTTCCATGTTGGCTTGCCTGGTCGATTGGCCAAGTGTGTGATAATATATGAGCGTGTGTGTGTGTATGCGGATGTTTTTGCCTAGAGAGTGTAGTTTCAAAGGCATTTATGTTGTTGGTGTTATTGTAGCTGTTGTGTATGTGTCTCATAATGGTGGAGGAGAGTTGTGTGTCTTTTATTTGGTTGGTGTTATTATGGTTGGTGTTGTCGCCATTTGTCCCTTTCACTCCAATGGCTTTTTGTTTAGTGGTAAAGAGCAACTCATCGTGTCAACTTTTGAGTAACGACCATTTCAATGGATATGTAGGTGTATGTGTGTGTGTGGTGTTGTTAGTATGGTTTTTTTGTTTGGGAGTTAATGTCGTCTCAGCACGCAGCCAGCCTACCATTTGAGTTTGGGGAAAATTGTATTGACTTGTGTGCATGTGTGTGTGAGTGTGCGGAGAGTGTCGTTGTGTCTCTCTGTATTTTATGCTTGAGTGCAGAAAATTTTTGTGTATTGCGGTAAAACATGTCACACAATCTTTCTCACCGATTAGGATTTGTCTCATCACCAAAAGTGTCCGGGTTGGTGTTGATGTCGTCGGCATCGTCATCATCATCATCATTATGATCATCATTGTCGTCGTCGTCGTTGACGTTGTTGTGTCTCGGACTTTTATTTTAGAGCTTAAGTGTTCACAAGTGTGAGTAACTCGGAGGGTTTGTCTTTATTTTAATCTATACGAGTGGGTGTCTATATGACTATGGCAGAATGTATGTGCTTCTGTGTGTGTGTGTGTGTGGATTACAAGTTTCTTTCTTTTTGTGGATATTTACGTTATTAGAAGTTACGTCTTGTTCTTTCCCTCTTATGAATTGTCACATAAGTCGTATATTCTCCATTGCTCATATACTCTCTGGCACTGCCATTCGTTGGCACACACAATTGTTCGCCTATTCATTCGCACTTGCAAGTCTCAGTCTCTTAGGTGAGATGTCGTAAACGTGTCAACCAACGCTAACTTTGTCGACGTCGTTGTCGTCGTCATCGTTGTTGTCCTCACAAGACGAAAGAGTACCGAAAAATGACTTTTTAATTTTTGTCATCTCTTGGGATATACGGCTATAAAATCATGGTTAGCTGGAGAACCCCCCTCCAACCATAACATAGAAGACTAGCGCAGCAGAATCAATTCTTAAAAGTTTTGCTGCTTTGATAATCCGCCTTATCCCTAATGATAGCCTATTTCGCTTACCGGGATCCTAACACTTGTTTTTGCTAATGGTTCTCTGCTTGCTGGCTCGTAGTAGTGTGTCTCCAAAATAGACAAGATTTAGGTTTTTAGTATTAGAAAATATTGGTAGAGTACCCCCCTCACCACTTACTAAACACAGTAGCCATCATTTTGAACAAATAAATAAAGCCGTCTCGTTCAACACTTGGCTTTGGCCATTTCGAGTTGATATGTTTCTTGTCAAGCCAAGTGTGAGAAGTTGTCACTTGGCTCAGCAAACGCAAAAACAAAGTGGTTATGGTCCCTTTGGAATGCTGTTCTGTGAGGAAAATGTCTTAGAGGAGCCAAGGGTATCTTATTGGTATTGCAAAAATGTGGTGTTTACCTCTCTTTATTTGAATTGGTGTGTGTGTATGTGTGTTTGTATATTTGTATTGGTAATAATATTTTCAGTTATTGTCACCTGAATATATGGTGCTGTAAGTCTATCTCTTTTTCACACCCAAGTCATGGGTATAACTAAAAATCAAAGTGTGTGTGGTGGATACCTCTTAGAATTGTTGAATTTGTTGAAAATGGTTGGGGTGGGGGGCTATTCACCACCCACCCATTTAAACAAACCAGTAGCTCTAGTTCAAATCCCTTGTTATTAGTGCTTAACTTTTTGGTGGTGTCATCGTTGTCATTGTCCTTATTGAGGACTAAATGTCTGGTGTTTTGTGTTCACCACGTAACTCTCTGGGATGATTTTTTGTGAGATACTCTCTCCCTCACTCTCTCTCGTTCTCTCACCAATACCTAAACAATTTGAGTATTTCCAATTGGAAACCTTTGAAACCGGTTATACTCAGTCTACACTCTCTCTTGCTCTTTGCTCTCTTCCTTTTAAAATTTGAGTGTGGTGTATTGTTTTTTGTATGGAACATGTGAACATGTGTTGGTGTGATTTTATTCTCTTTCTCTTTGTTATATGAAAGCGACGAGGTATGCTTGAGTGTGTGTGTCATACGTCGCACCTCTGGGGTTGCACATCTTTTGTGTTGTGTGTGTATTTCCAGTTTTGCAAGCGACCGGCGTTAAGCTCGTATCGGTGGTGTAGATATTACGGACACGTGTATTTGTTGTTATTTTTTGATTTAAACGGAATTTCGTGTTGTTAATTTCTAGCCTTTTGCTTTGAGGTTCTAGCCACGGTTTTGTTTGCTGACAAAAAAAAATTCCCCCTAAAGGGAAAAAGCTCATTTTTAAAATTTGACTAAAAAGGCCATCGTCACCGTAATCAACAAATCCGCAATAACAAAAACAAAATTAAGTGAAAACAACAAAATACCCACAAAAAACACCACATCAAAGGAAAAAGAGAAACGGAAGCCTAATGCTTTAGAAGGAAAACAAAAAAAGAATTGTGATTTTATTTTAAGAAAACAAACAACAACAAAAAGGAGAAAATTATAAAAAAAAATCCCTGAAAGAAATTAAAATTAAGCAATAAAAAAACAACCAAGTGTAGCTAAATTTAAAGAAATCTTTGTGCAATTATTAAAAAAAAGAAAACAACCCAAAACAAAAACAAAAAATTGAAATTTTCATATTTGTGTTTTCTAAAATCCAAAAATTATCCTAAGGACATCGTCTCGGCAGGACGTGTGTCATTGTGTGTTAGTGTTTTTCATCCTAGTTCTTGGCTTACGAATGTAATGTAATGAGATACGACGTCCAGGAGTTACTTCATCAGTCAGCTGAAGATCCATTCGCCAGGTTCGCAAATGGTATGGCATATCACCCATTTCTGCAATTGTCTCGACCCACTGACTTCAGCGTTTCCTCGCTGTTGACGGCGGGAAATCAAGCGACAACGCAGGCCGCTGTTGATTCCAGCGGCACACAACGCCAGTGCCACTGCGTTGCCCGTCGCCATTTCGCCACCAACACATCGCCACCATCATCTGTCACAGGATCCATCATCTCGAATCAACAGCAGTCCAACACCCAGCAATTGATTGGCATGGAGGTGGTCAATCTTCGCCGGTAGGAGGCCAACAGCCCCTCAACTATCACCCGGACCAGAGGCCACCACCAATAATAACAACAACAATAACAACAACGAATCTTGTACCAGCCGTAATCCTGCCCTTACTCTCCTCCAACGATAGCACAAACAGTAGCGAGGCCACAACAAATCGACCACGTAGCAATAACAATTTGCCGTCGGCTTTGTTAACGGCTTCACATTCGGCTGCTGCTGCAGCAGCTGCGGCA
>PGFW01021153.1:85845-98388 GCA_003123925.1 Haematobia irritans
CAGGAGTTAAATCGGGGATCGTTCTGATGGGGGTTATTACTAAAATATGGACCGTTACTCACCGTTTTCGGCACAATCTTTATAACCCCGAAATACCTTTAGATTTCAATTTCAGAAATCAGGATAAAATTTCGGATTCTAGAGCCCAAGATGTAAAATCGGGAAATCGTCTATATAGGGGCTATTACCAAAATATGCGACCGAACTTACCATTACGGCACACTTCTTTATGCTACCTAAAATACTCTAAATTTCCTATCAGACAAATTAGGATAAAAACTACGGTTTCTATAAGCCCAAGACCCCAAAATCGGGAGCGTCTTTTATATGGGACCATACCAAAAACATGGAATCGATATTCACGAATTTTTGGCCACGTATCTTGTGGTCCTCCAATACCTCTAGATTTCCAATTCAAGAAATTGAAATAAAAACTTTACGGTTTCTATAAGCCCAGAAGTAAAAATCGGGAATCGGTCTATATGGGGGCATATACCAATAACATGGACCGATACTCACAATTTTTTGGCATACCTCTTTAATGGTCATCAAATACCTTCAATATTGCAAATTTGCAGACAAATTGGAATAAAAACTACGATTCTATAAGACCCAAGACCCCAAAATCGGTGAGGTCGGTTTATATTGGAACTAGTATCAAACCGTACGAGTAAGCCATCTTCGAACTTGACCTGGCCTGCAGACAAAAGAAGGAGTTTGTGCAAAATTCAAGTAAGATGTTTCATTATTGAAGGACTGTAAGTGATTAAACAGACAATACAGACAGACGACGGGACATCGTTATATCGTCTTTAAATTTCTCCCTGATCAGAATATATATACTTGATAATCGCGAATACTATATTTCGATGTGTTACAAACGGATGGACAAACTTATTATACCCCCGTTCACCATTCTATGGTGGTGGCGTGTAAAACAGGTAATTTGTTCAATTACACTTTCCTTTTGTGTTCACATAAAACCACGTGCCACTTCTGATAAAGAAATTAACACTAAACACAGTTAATCCGTATTCTCCGTCCATTCCAGCAAAACAATCAACACACGGGACTGACGCGCAAAATGAAAAATCGTGTATACCTGCCTCAATGTTTTTATAAAATTCTTTTCGCTTGCAAACAAGTTTAAAACATTAAATGGTCACGAAAAAAATGTAAATGGTCTTTATGACCATGTAATGGTTCTAGACATGTCTATACTTAACCTACTTTTTTACCTGTAAAAAAGTAAAAAAAAATTGAATTGTTTCAGGTACATGATTCTATTCCACCATTTTAATGGTCTCAAATTCTATCATTTAGAATGATAGATACAGTGTTTGCGGTATTTGAGAACCATTCAATGCTTATTGCCAGCCTTAGCTTTTTCTCGCCTAGAAAAATTTTTTTACGAAACAATAAATGCGTTTTCGCGGCAATTACATGCTCTATATAAGCATAAAGGATGCGGCAACCATGTACCAAACTGGTTTTTCTGTTGGCTGCTAATATATTTAATAAACATGTCTTTATTTAAGAATATCTTATACACTAAAAAAAACTTGAACCCTATATTTCACTAACCAGCCAATTATTTTATTTTCAGTTCGATGGAATTATTATATTGGAGAAGTTCTTTCTTAATAATTTTTTTTGCTATGTTAGTGTTAAATGAACTAAACAATTATATCGCAATGAGCATAAAGATTTACTAAATTCGTACTTTCTCACAAACAGTTCATCATTTCTTATATTTGGAAAATTTTACTACCAATGCTCCCACTTGAACTTTGATGGACAAAAGACATTCTTGCAATTTGAACTCCATTTTTTTTTTCAAACTACAAATTTTCTTTAACAAGTAAAAAAATCGGGCGTAATGTCAGGTTTAATAGTATGGCTTTAGTTTCAAATTCCCTAAAAATTAATCTAAATTTTCTAAAATCAACCAAAATTTTGTCTTCCGGTGGGTTCACTGTTTTTCAGTGTATAAATAAATAAAAATAATCATTCTATAAGCTAATCATACTAATTTGATATAAAATGTTTCAGAATTTGTAAGATTTTTCCACGATGTATGCACAAAATTGTCAATAAAATTATTCTATATATAAGTGGTACAAAAATTTAGGCAAATTTTTAACTAAGTACATAAAATGCACGCTTCCTAATTTTTATCTGATAATATATACATCGTTTCAGTTGCATATGCCTTCTAAATTGTAAGTTAGTCCAGTTAGTTTGAGTCGTGAGTGTGGAAAAAGAATTAGATCTAAAATCTTTATGTTCTTAAATGGAAATTTAAATTTATATAAATAATGAAATTATAGTCCATATCGAAAATTTTTGCACGTTAGTATAGTGAGCATGCAGATGGGCGGATCGCCTGAATTTTGAACGGAATTTCGTTCGAGGAGTGTCACAATCTTTCGCAAAATTTAATAAAAACCCGGAAATTTCAATTATGTTTTGGTCTTAAAAAATATCTGTATAATATTCCATGAAAATTCATATTGGCTATAGAAAATGACAAAATATCCACGTCTGAAATATATCCTTTAGTATCTTGCCGAATATCATGAGAGAATAAACAATATACAGTGCAAAATGACGCGAAGCCTACAAACATTTCTAAAAACGGCAATTGCAGCACACCAAAAAAAGAGAACTTTCTTATTTCACTTAAGCCATGTTCATATTTCACACAAAAAGTTCAATTATTTCTTTAAATTTGTATAATTTTATTACAAATGCGTCTCATTAACTTGTATTGTCATAAAAGACATTTCTTGCAATTTTGAACTCCCAATTTTTTCTTTCAAAGTACAAATTTTCTTTACAATTGCAAAAAAGTTAATTATGACTAATAAACTAAATATTAGACTAAATATTTGTTGAAAAATATTTACTTATTTTTGTATATCGGCGTGAGTTCTCGTCTCTGTAATACTGGTTTAGTTTTTAAAAATTTCTAAAAATATTTACAAAAATTTCTAACAAACTAAATGTTTTCTTCCTGGTTGTTCATGCTCTTTTTCAGTTGTACATGAAAAAATTTCGAATTTCCAAAGAATCAGCAAAAATTACAAAAAAAACAACGTTATGATAAAAAATTTTTAATCAGTTTATAAAAACCACACTCAAAAAAAAGTACTCTCTATTACTAAAAGCCAATTTAACATTTGCTTTAGTTCATGGAATTAATTATTATATGGAGAAAGTTTCGGCTTTACTCTAATAATTTTTTGCGTACGTTTAGTTAATGAACTAAAAAACGGGAAAAAAATATGCCACCAAATGAAGTTAAAAAGTTTTTACTAAACTTCGTACTTTTCACCAAATAGTCTTATTTCTTTACAATTGAAATTTTACTTACAATTCGTCCATCGTGAATTCGTATGTCACTAAAACATTCTTGCATTTTGAACTCAATTTTCTTTTTGAAAATACAAATTTTCTTTAACAAGTGAAAAAAATAATTTCTATATAATTTTCTTGAATTGTCGAAAATATCTACTTATTTTTGTATATCGGCGTGATGTCAGCCGTTGTAATACTGTTTAGTTAAAATTTATCTAAAAATATTAAAAATTTTCTAAAATTAACTATAAGTTTTCTTGCCTGGTGCGGTTACTATTTTTTCAGTGCAGACGGAAATAAACTTAAATCTACTTGGCAAAACTGAGAGTAGTAACTAAAATAACTTTTATATTTTTAAGTCGGATTTTTTGTAGTTCCCAATGAATTATTATTTACAGGCGACGGAACATATCCCCCAACGGCACATTTCACCCAAAAGATTTTTGGTGCGTTATGACTCCATTGACGGTCACATCGCCCAATTTTGTTTGGGCTTATGTCCTCCCTCGTCGCGGTCATACAACCCCATAAAAAATGTGGGTGTTTATGACGTTTGATATAACAAAGTTTTAAATAACAAAAGATATATTTTTTTAAATCATTTAAAAGCTAGATATTGCCTCTTATGGACAAATATCGGAATCCTGCTTTATTTATATGCTGGAAGAAGATGTTAAACTAGATACTTGGCTTCATCGTTTGTTTTTAATTGTTTTATGACTGGAACAGAATTTTTGACATTTTTCTTCTCAGCGTACGACCCTGAAATGGAAAAAGCGGCTAAAGTGCACTACGAAGACCTTTCCCTCGTGAAATAGGTCGGTTTACTTCAAAGAATTTTGAATTTATATATTGAAACATGAAAGTTCGGAAAATGATATTTTTTTTTTCTTTTGTCTGCTGAATTGAAAATTCAGTATTTTAAACTGAAAATTGGAACGAGATGAGATGATCGATTTGCTGCTGATGGGTACGTGAAAAATCGCGCGCGCGATTTATTCAGTTTGTCCTTCAAGTTCTCTGCATCATCAGTTGTCCCAAGTTCTTGAATCTTCGTTTTATTAACTTAATATAAAAATTTACACAGTTATATGACATGTCGTTTTAACCTTTTCGTAAAATTAGTAATTCTTACCCATAAGATAAAAAGGAACGACGAAAAAGGACATCAATAAAACAATAGCATCTCCATCATCCCATATTATTATTATTTCAGTCACAAGAGAATGATATGCCAAATCGGCATTCCACAATAGTGTTTGCAAAAATATCTTCCGACACTCTTTCGTCACATTCCATTATTCATCATATGTTCTATTTGGCAATAGTGCTATGAGTTCTTGGTGGCTTTGTGGACGTTTGGCCACCATTTTCTCCTTAATTTTCTTATAGACCCACGAGATCTGCACTTTCTTTCAGTTACGACATTTTGAACTTAAATACCGTACGTATTTAGTTAACAAAATTGGGGCGCAAAATACTTCATTTAGAAAGTTTGTTGATTTGATTCGACATTCATTTCCCTATAAATATTGGGCGTTTTGATGCGTCACCAAAAAGTAGTGAAAATTTCTTTATGATCCGACAGTGGTGCAAATTGACACAGAAGCGATAATTTAACATCGGTTTTCGTAGGACGGATGTCTCACCGTTTTCAACACCGTTGCATTGAATTTCCATCATTCTTAAAGCATGGCTGCGAGAGCCACGCGTGTGCAATGGTTAGCATTGCCCCCTTGCCATACACAAGGTCGTGGGTCATTCCTGCTTCGACCGAACAACCAAAAGTTTTTCGTCGGTGATTATCCACCTCAGTAATGCTGGTGAATTTCTGAGTTTCAAACTTCTAGTGTTTCACTCACAATGTTGAAACGCCGTTCGACTCGGCCTATAAAAGGAGGTCCCTTTCATTGAGCTTAAATAGGAATCGGCGAGCACTCAATGATAAGAGAGAAGTTCACCAATGTGTATCACAAGGGAATGATAGTCTAGGTTAGCCTTGATACATACGGTCCACTTACAAACCTACTAACCATTATGCCCTGGCGTATCACTTTTGGTTGTGAATTTTAATGTTATATTTTACAAATAAACAATGTTTAGAGTTGTTAATGATTTTTAATGCTATAACGCTTGTTGCGGACGATTGACACCAAATATTTTCAAAAGTCGCAATTTTTCTAGAGAGGATTTAGCATTAGTTTTTGGCAAATTTTAGAATAATTTATTTATTCTTAAACTTCTTTTTTCATTTGAAACAAAAAAATGTTACATTTTCATTACAAATATGAAAAGCGGAGTCTATAAAAATTACTTCAAAGAATTCCTACACTCAAAAAAAAGTAACTCTCTATTCCACTAAACCATATTAACTTATATTAGTTCATAGAAATCATTATGTTGGAAAAAGTTATATTTAGTTCAATAATTTTTTGCCGATGTAGTTAATGAACTAAAAAACGGGAAAAAGTTATACACGAAATTAAAGGCATAAAGATTTCCTAATTTCGTATTTCTTACAAATATTTCATTATTCCTTATAAATTTTTGTTAAAATTTTACCCAAAATGTGTCCTATCATGAACTTCGATGTCACTTTAAGACATTCTTGCAATTTTTGAACTCCAAGACAAGATTTCTCTTAAAACTTGATCAAAATTTCTTTACTACTGAAAAAATTTAGTTATGTCTAATAACATTTTCTTAATTTGTCGAAAAATTATTACATTATTTATGCCATATCGAGTGATGCCAAGCGCTTTATACGTTAGTTAAAATTTTCTAAAAATTTCCAAATTTTCTAAAATTAATCGACATTACTTTCGGGGGTTCACTGTTTTTTCAGTTATGCTGTTTAAAATAAAAAATCTTTGGGAAGGAAATTTTTGGACAGTCTTAAGTTGTCTTTTAGAGACACTCTTCCAAAATTTTATTGCTGGGTATATTAAAAATGGCTGTTATGTTTTTAAATAAACTAAATATTACTTAATAAATACAAGATTTTATATAACCCTTAATGCCACAGCCCGCCTTTTAGTGCGATTTGATTTAAATAAGGAAGCTTTTGGTAAAACACACCTTTAAGACAACCAAAATGAGCAAAATAAAAAGAAAACTTATTTGAAAAACTATTCAAGATGCTTTGCAGCATATGCTGAATTTACGTAATAAATTTGTTCTTGCTTATTCTCTTCTTTTGTGTCGTTAAAATTGAAAAAGCTTGAATCCAGGCTGGAAAAAAAGGGATTAGAGCGGTTAAATTTGACTCAACACCGAAGTATAGCGCAAAGTCCCGAACTTCGGAACCTTCATCTGGCAACGCCTAAATTTAAACCATATCGCTGAAATTATGCTCCATGAGGGTTTAGAAGTCAAATTGACCCCAATGGCTTTAATGGAGTGTATATAATTATGGACCGATTTCGATCAATGGTTAGCGTTACGGTGGTAGGCTCAATTAGCTTATTCAGTCCATTGTGATACCACAGTTTTGGTGAAACTTCTCTTTATCCACTGAGTCTGCCGCGATTCCATGTAAGCTCAATAACAAGGGAGCCTCCTTTTACGAACGGCGTTTCCAAATGCAGTTCGAAACTCACATGAGAGCTTTTGAAAAAAAAACCTCAGAAATTTCCGACCAGCATTTACTAGGGTGGGATATCCACGGTTTGAAAAACTTTTTTTTGGTTTACGGAAGCAGAATCGAACCCACACCTTGTCTTGCAAGGTGGGCATTGCTAACTCATTGCAGCTATGGGAAAGCATCCAAAAGTGTAAAAAAATGGTGGCCACATTGAAAAAATACGCTCATTTCTACGGTTTTAAACGGGTGGATACGGTCAAAATTGGTCATATAAACTTGACGTATTTCACTCATTTTGCATTTAACAACCCATATCTTGAAGGTGGTTTGTTGTGTTGAATTGTTTGCCCTATTTTGATTTTTTTTTGGATCCTTTCAGTGCAAAATTGGTTCCTGATATCTCGAAGCAAAGAAGGTATTTTGTGAATCCAGGTATTTTTTTTACTTCTATGTATCTTGTCCCTTTTCAGTGACGTCTTTGGATAGTTCATTCTCTCAGGAAGGCTTCTTTAAACTCGGGCATACCGAGACCCACAATGTCTTGCAAACTTCGAGTACAATTATAAAAAGATTGTTGCCAAAATTCTATAAACTTACCGTATACAATGAATGATATATTTTTGCTTATTAACTGATATAGTCAATTTTGGAAACGGGAGTTATTCTCGAGACAAATCAGTGGAATTAATTGAGATGATTTCGGGTATATTAGTGTAAAAAGTTTGCTCGGACAAAAACACGGGTATAGAGACTCAGCATAGACGGACCTCTCAAGGAGTAGAGTATCAAATAAGAGTATTAACAAATAATTCTTACAAATGTGATATTTCACAACAATAATGCTTGAACGCCTTAAAGAACCTTTCTTAACGACGATCGTATATGATCCGCACGGTTATATTTACAGCTCCCGGCGTGTTTATACGGTCTACATACCAGTGTTAGTTGTACCATTAACAGAAATGTGCCAATCAAAAACGGGAGTATGCGAGAACTTACGATATTATGTTACTATATTTTAAAATTTGTAAAAGTTGTTGATATGTAACTGTAGACTATTGCCAAAATGCATACGCGATTATGATAAACAAAAACGACGGCCACAAGCGCACGGCCAGTTGAATTTAAATAATAGTCGTAAACGTGAAGCTTTGATATACACACGATCTCAAAGATATGCGAGTTAAAAGAAGTGTGATTCTGCGTTATTCGATAAACATTGGTGAACTCGAGAGAAATCACTGTAAATACTACTGCACTTTCATATAACATCAGCGAGCCGATATCGATAGTTTGAGATATCGGTGGAATGGTGAGGTCCACCTATATAATGGCTATATAGGAGATTCAGAGGCGAATTATGTGAGTCAGGTTATATTTCTTCTTCATTCAGAGCATATAACAATCTGTCTTAACATAGAACTATCTGCACGACTAGGATGTATATATCTTTCATTGGGCAACTGCATCCTTCGCTTATCCTGTTGTTGTATTCGGTATTCAGAAAAAATAAAAGCCCTCAATTCACAATTCCCTAAATGATAGCTGCCTCACTGTATGTTAGCCTGCTATCAACATAGAGATTATATATCTCTATGAGAAAGAAATGTGAGAGTTAACACTTTTCTCTCAAATAACATAAAAAAAATGGATCAATATCTCATAGTGATGAAATGAAATTTTGAAAGAAGGCTTCTTGCTGCCTTTCTGAAGAAACACGGGTGTTCGCTTACGTGCCGACCCAATTCTTGGCATCTGCAAAATTGTACCGGTTAATATATTACACAGCAATTGGTGGTGGTACCGCCGAGAGATTCTATCGGAGTTAGAACTAGTGACCACCGAGACTCAATGTAGCTCTATCTTAAACCGCAACACTGCCATCAGAGAGTATTCACCAGTGTTGCTCAAAGGTACATACTTAGAACAATAAATATTGGGTCCATAGGCGTGGATAACCTAAATGAAAGACATAAGAAAAAAATTCCGCCTCCACCCGCCCTAGCCTACGCTCCTTAGCTACTTCATAGCGACAGGATCAGGTCAAGCAAGCTTGCATTAGTGATTTCAGTTGAACGCATATATAGAACTAGCACACACAACAAGGGTAATTAGGAGTAAAAGGTGGCAGTAACGATGGGTTTATTAAAATTCGAATGCTCATATGACCAACTTAATCCAATTCTACATTTGAGTCTATTTGATTTACATCTTAGCCGCTCTAGCACCTCGCATAAACGTTGCCTATATGGAGCTCAAATTTCCGATGGACATAGGCATTGGAATGCCTTGGAGAACGTGCTGTAATTGGGAATATTCCTGAATTTAACTTAACGTTAACTTAAAAAAAAAATTTTAATAGTTGTTAAATAAACGATCACGATACATATGCTGGTCTTTAATAAATTATACATTGGCCAATGTTGACAAACGCACAATGTTTTTTTTTTTTACATAAGGCCACATCAGTTCATTTCTGTGATGGCATATTTGTTTTTTTGTTTTCTCCAGGATATATGTACGAGACATAACTAAACGTAACCGAATGAATGTGTGTGTGGATATGTACGAATAGAATGAATCTCGTGTATATATGTGTTGAGTTGGGATTATTTACAAATTTACTTAGTTTGAAACGTGTTCTGCTATTTGTTAACTGGCTGGCTAGATGACTGACTAACTGAATAACTGACTGCCTGCATGCCTTTCATTTGAATCTCTTTAGTCCTTACGCATATATGTATACACATCTGTGGATCTACCTCTCTATGAGTTCCATGAGTGTATGTGGGCAGACATACTTGTTCATTCAATGCGTGTTCACTTGAGCTTACTTGTTTCTATTTACTTTATTTTTGTTGTTATGTTTTTGTTTTTTTTCTCTCTCACTTTGAATCTCCATCACATTGCCTTGGTGAAATTCCATAATACACTGGCATATCTTCTCCCGCATTCTTTTTTTTTCTCACCACCAATGAACATTTCTTTGCAATTAGCATGAGGTGGTCAATGGTGATGAGATGTAATTACAATTGGGATTACTCTCTACTCACTCATAATATTTTTTGTCCAAAGCTCTATAGAGATCCTGAGGATCTGTAACAGTCAGTTGGTCGGTTAGTCAGTTAGTTAGTTAGTGAGTTACTTGGTCCATTGCCAATCATCCTGGTCTTCCATATCTATCTATATATAGAGAGAGAGGAATGTACATTTCAAATTCACATATGCGTTTGTACTATTTTTCATGCTGGTATTTGCTCCCCCCTTTGTTTGGTCTTTTTTTCTGAGGATCTTGAGTTCCGTTAGGACTTTTATTGTTGTTGCTTGTGGTTTTTGTTACTGAAAATCGAAGTAGATAGTTGTAGCAACACCATCTGGCTTTGTTTAATTAATTTACACTATATAAGAGTGTAAGAGGCAAATGCCAACCAGAATGTGTTGAAAAAATAGAATGTATTTGCACACATAGTTACAGAAAGGCAGTGAACTAATAACACAACATATATATAGGAGAGTTGAAGAGGTATATATACGTAGATAGAATTACCATACGTATATATGTATCTCTGTAAAATCATATGACCACCTATAGGAATTTACTTTGCTCAGTTAGTTCAATTCTGTTCGATATATTGTTGGTCTTTTGCATATGTAATTGCAAAGTAAATTTTTATTAACCAAAAACAAAAATGGATTAAAAGCTAACTGTTAAAGTAAAAGTTGCAACGTTAATAATTATATATCAAAAATGTTATGATAAATTATAAATATTATTGACCGGCTTTTTGAATATTTAAATGAATTTACTTTTTAAAGTTGATATTTAAATATTTGTTTTCCAAATTAAAGAGAAGTTTATTTGTTAAAAAGAAATGACTTCAATTTATGACGTTTTAAACGTATAGACATCACTGTATTTAACATATAAAAACTTAATTTTAGAAAATTTTTCCATTTCATTTTTGCTTTTTGGTATCACCGAGGTGGGAGGAGCCACCGTGGTGCAGATGGTTAGCATGCCCGCCTTGCATCACAACGGTCGGTGGGTCGATTCCTGCTACGATCGAACACCAAAAAGTTATTATCAGCGGTGGATTATCCTCCTCAGTAATGCTGGTGACATTTCTGAGAGGTTTTCAAAGCCTTCTCTAAAGTGGTTTTCACCCACAATGTGGAAACGCCGTTCGGACTCGGCCTATATAAAAAGGAGGTCCCTTGTCATTGAGCTTAATATGGATCGGGCAGCACTCAGTCGATAAGAGAGAAGTTCACCAATGTGTTATCACAATGGACTTGAAGATAGTCTAAGGTTGGAGCCGATACATCGGGCTGCCACATAACCTAACCTAACCTAACCATCACCTGAGGCGTACACTTATTACATTTTTATGAATATTTCTATACGCCACCTAGTACTCTTCTATAATTATAAATCATTCGCATCCCTGGACTACTGGAAAACTTGATACATTTACATTTTATGGTCATTTTATCGAAACTCATTACATATAAATAATAAAATTAATAAAAATTTCAAATTATTTTATATTACTCTAATTAATTACTACATTGTTGTTGTTTTTTTCTCAATATTATTGAAATTATAGGCAAATAGTTAATAGTTATTTGGTCGATATAATTTAGTTGATTTCAATAATAAGTATTGTGTTTTTTCGTTTTGCACAACAATTTACTACATAAAAAATTAAGCAAATTTATTTAGTTGATATTTTGATGTTTTTTTTAATATCTACTGTTAAATTTCATTTTCCTTATTTACCCCCCTTTGAAGATGATTTGTTAAATATTACCGCCATTTATGGCTTTATATACATCACTGTATATAAAAATTTAAACTCCTTCTATTTAGAAAATCTCCATTTCATTATTGTTTTTTGTATTACCTGAGGCGTATACTTATTACAGTATATGAATATTTCTATACGCCGCCTAGTACTTTTGTAAAATTATAAATCATAAGCATCCCTGGACTACTGAAAAACATGATCCAATTACATCGCATGCCCCTTGCATTCGAAACCTATTACACCACTAATAAAATTACTAAAAATTTCAAATTATTTTATATTACTTTAATTATTTACTAGAAATTTTTCCAATATTATTTATCACATGGCAGTGAAATTATAGGCAAAAATAATACTCTAATTATTTACTAGCAGTGGTTTTTTCAATTTTTGTTTATCATTTGTCAGAGAAATTATAGGCAAAATTAGATATTAGACATAATTTAGTTGATTTTAATAATAAGTATTTTTTATGCTCAACACTTTACTACAATAAAAAAAAAAAAAAAAAATACAGTCAACTATATATAAATTACAACACATTTCAATTCTCGTAGAAATGGAGATGTTGAGAAAATTGTGTGTTTCGACAAAGAGAAACCCAAATCAATTTTTTCTTCGTTTGAAATATGGACATTAAATACCTATACACAGAAAAAATTTTCTCGACTATTTTTCCAATTAAAGTCTTAATTGAGTTTTAGAAAATATTCAATAAAAAATTTAATTGATTCAAAAAAATTTTAATTGAAATAAAAATGGAGATACTGAGAATTGTGTTTTACGAGCAAA